>CAODLS012329442.1:0-11063 GCA_948243855.1 Flueggea neowawraea | reverse complement strand
AGTCCAATGCTCTCAAGAAAAGAAAAGAAACAAGTCAACCATGAGGTTGTTTAAAATCAAGGGGTGAAATTGTAAATAACAACTTAAAGACGGATTGATGTAGACCATCTATCAATCGAGAAAAGAGCATTCAAAAAGAGCCATGCCAAACAGAAACAAAGAGACTCACATAGTGAATTTTGCAAGAATGAATTCCTGGTACTGAAGCAATTAGATGTCCTGTTGCACCTTCAAAGTTATATTTTGTCAATTCAACAATCCAGTGTGCCTGACTAGGTACATCAACAACAAGAGATGCCATAAAGCCAGCCAACTGCGCAGCAAAATCAGATCTTATGTCTTGATATACTTCATCAGAAACTTGAGTGAAAAGAGATAAAAGATCAGGATCACTTCGGGAAGGGAAATCTTGCCACCACACTGTATTCGTCACATTTCTACACTGCAAAACAGAATACAAGAACTGATTGCTCAGAATTTACCTACCATTTAGTTTGAAAAAGTAGCCAAAAAATATCACAAATATATGAAAATGAAAGAAAAGAGTAATCCCATATTATCATTAGGAAACATTTCCTTTGTATAATGAATCGTCATATTTCGTTCAAATTATTCAAAGAAAAACCAAAATCAAGAATTAAACTTTGCATAAAGAAACCACCAACTGGTCTGCTAAACATACCCCATTAGCAAAAATTTACTGCAGGCCACAAGCCCAGCTAAATGATAAAGCTCATGCATTCAAATATTCCATATTAATTGCAAGAGGACTTTCTTTGTTTTTTTTGAAGTTTAGGATTTTAAATATTAAAAATAATCATTGTTTCCGCAGAACTAAGAAAGAATCAACTTCAGAAATCAGAACTTCTGACTGTTGGATGCAATCAAATGTTCCTCAAGCATGGGCAACAGTTAAGACATGAATTTCACATCTCACACTCAGCTGCCATAAATCATTCTGTCAAGTGGAATTTTTTCATTTGATGTGGTACAAAACCCAAAAGCATCAGAAGATGGCCTTAGACTGGAAAAGTCACCTGATTTGCCACTAAATTTGCAGAAGTTATAATAACACGAATGCTGTCTTCTCTTTGTAAAACAAGCAACTTTGGGTGATGACAAGCAATGCCTTGTCTCTTGCGGTTATTACCAAATGCTATAGCCTCAGGAAATGGGGGGAACCTATTACAAAAATGATTGCAACATATGGAAAAAAATTTCAACTATTAATGCAACAAAACCTTACACGTAGGCTAAATCAGCCAAGTAAAACATATATTCCCCTCAGTCAAACAGAACTATTACTTACACTACAACTAAGTTCGGAAAATCTGGGTAGGGTGCAACAGTACGTTTCTCGGGGCTCGAACTCCAGCATCTCTCGGAATTATGACATGCAATTGTCATAGGAAGATGATGGAATTTCACAGTAAGATAAAAACCTTCCAAAAAAAACTCTCTTAGACTTAAATTGTGCTATACTCGCTAATAAAACAAAAAAGAACTGCTTTAAACATGATAAATAAGAAAGAATTCCATTCAATAAATCAGTGAAGCTGAACATGGAAGTAGCTAGTTGTGTTATCTCAAAGCTGCAAAGCATAGTGCACAATTAAGTTTTGTTGTGCGTGTGCGCTTGTTGGTGAGTTGCAAGTCTCAAAAATTTACCATAGAATATCACTGGTGAAAGTCGCAATAAATAGTCGAGAAATACTCTCAATTGGATGGAGAAGTTCGGGCAACGAGATACACTTTTCAAAGCCTAATGAATCACGGTTCATAAACTGAAGGCGATTCAAATAAAAACTCTTCCCAGGCGGAGTACAATAATTTCTGGAGGTTTTTTTCTGGGTAAGTACATCTGCATTGGGAGCACTCCCCTTGTCATCAGATTTCAATAATGAAGACTCAGGAATGTTACTGAGAATAACATTCTCAGATTGGATTCTATCTAAGTCTTTTTGATTCAGATGTGATTCCTGAAAAAAGTTTGCTTCTCGCATTGAAACTAGTAAAGTGCTATTTACCTCCATTTCACCTCCGCCAAAAAATTTACAACCACTAACAATTTCCTTCCCGCAATACGATAAATCATGTTGCCGAATACAGGACATGGGATCATTGCTCTGCAAAATATGCCTACAATGATTTAACAGAAATTTAGCTCTTCCAACAATATCTACATGTTTTGATCTGGAAAAACAATCGACTCCAGGCACAGCATCATATCCACCAATGGCAAAAACCCTTTTGTTTCTGTTTCCACTGGACACTGATCCCAGAGAGTGTCGGACTGGCATCATTGCCTCATCCAACCAAGGGCTCTCCAATCGAATATCGGCTGCTCCCCTGATAACCTCCTACTTGAAACTAAGCCCTACAATCACAAATCCAATATGAACCCGTAAACTACACTTCTCCTCGTTATTGCGAGCAAAACAAACCTCATCCCCTGCGCACAATTCCCTAGCCGTCGCTCTTCTAGCCCTAACCCCATTAACAAACACCCCATTCGTAGAAACCCTAACTCTACCACACTCAGGGCCTTCCATCCCCTCGCCTTCCAATTCGTGGCAACAAACAACTCTACTCCGATATTCACTAACAACACTACTATCATTACATCCATCCAATAACAAAACACCGTCAAGAATATAAATTTTACGCAAAACAGAATCATAAAAAATCTGGCAATGCGGTTTACTCACGCGACGATCATCGAAAATAAAATCACAGTTACCGTCGGCTCCGGCCCTGCCAATTGTGTAAATGCGGTCCGGGTCTAGGCGTACAGAGTCGAGAGGCGAACTGGTTGCCGGAGAAGTGAGAGGAACATCGAAAGTCCGAATATCGATACATGCGTATCTGGTCACGCATTTCCGACTCTTGCAATTGATGTTAGAAGTATGTACAAAATCCAAATTATTCTTCATACTATTGATTGAGAAAATTAGTGAAAAAATTAATAATCGAATAATAAGGTTGTGTGGGTGAAGAATTGGGGGTTTTGAGGGAAGAGAAAAATGGAGGGAAAATTTTCTGCGCGTAACGGAAGGGTGCGAAACCCTAGATCCGACGCCCCTCCAAAGTTCTCTTCTTTTTTCCCTCCTAGTGCTGGTTTAATTTGCGGAATACTGAAAAAGCGATGTCGTTTAGAAATAGAATTACTTGGTCGTGTTTGTGCGTTTTCACACACATGAAACGACCGGTCGTTTGTGTTCTATCAATGGACTGTGTGGCTTAATGCGTGACCTTATTTTCAACAATGTGAAGTTTGTGAATAAAATTCTGGTCAACACTTTCTGGCGAAATCGATTGACTTGGCAACTAGCATATTGTTCTTTCGTTTTCTATTATTTTTTTTATTTGAATCAAGACTGCTTTGCGTGAAACGTTACCAAATAATCTAGATTTCAATAGTTGTGAACACATTGTAATTAATTCGACAATCTAAGAATAAAAAAAACAATACTTGTAGCTCAGGAACTTTAAAAATGTTGGTTCATATTATGAAAACGACGTTAAGGATTCAAAAGCGTTGTCGTAACGTTCAACTCCTCAGCTAATGATAATTCAATTATAAGTACTTAAGAGTGTTAAGCAGTATTCTTGAAATACCAAAACAAAATCATTATGGAAGAGCTCTGTAAATTTGGGTCAGATGGTCTCAATGGTTTCATGCTTTCGTTTTTATTGCCATGTATATTTCGTACCCTGTATCAATGATTCTATTCCCAACTTTTTTTGCCAAATATAAATAATTTGAAGTTTGATTATGAAGGATAACATTAAAAAGAAATCTTTTTTAGTTAAATCTGTTATTCATGTACTTTCTATATGTTTTGATCATTTGATGCAGATGGCAATTAACTATATATTTTTTCTTTTACTTTTTTGTGTTTTGATCAAAAGTTTGATTGATAATTACATTTTACAAAATGTACGTGAAATATAACTGTTACAGCCATTCATTTATGGGTTTTGCAAATTGTTAAAGTTTCCTATAAATGAACCATTATTGATTAAAACAATCTAACCTTTTAGGAATTATAACGTACGTACTAGATATTATTTTTAATATGAAAAAAAGCAACAAAAAGAAGTAACTTATTCCTTAATGGACGTAAGATCTATTGGGTTTCTCCCACAGTAGATAGAAGACAGCGATTGACTTTAAAAATCAAAATGTAGACGAGTAGGGTCGAATCCAACTTAATGCAGCTCTGCAATATGACCATTAGATTGAAGTGGCTGTCCCAGCCAGCCCATCATCTCAGAAGGATTAATGTCAACGGACACATATTTGCGACTATATCCATGCAAATATAATCTTTAACCCGATCTTTCAACTACAAAATAATTACCCTTGGGGTAGCCTAGCGGCTACGGTATTGTCCTCAGTTCGTGTGGCGCTGCTTCGAGCTCATGAAAGAGTGATGTAATCCTAAGTTGTTCTAATTATCACGGACCCATGTCATGCATTAGAGATGGGTTGACTGGCCTCTCTGACTGTTAGCTCTCGATTCAGTGCTGTGGTGATCACACTCGTGCACGAGGTTAAGTCCGCTATTATTGTCAACTATGACTTTAAGAACATTCCACAACGGGGCAAAAGCCTGTATAGTAACGTCCAACAGGGGTATGCTACTACTGGTCGCTCTCGCTCCCCCTTTATTGGCAAAAAAAACTACAAAATAATTAACTTTTAAATATTATAAAAGAAGATAAATTTCTTTACAATCAAAATCAACTGTTGTTAAAAACGATTTTGCTTGTTAAAAACTAAACATATACCAAGATTCATTGACTATCTTTAGTTTTTTTTTTATATTCTGACCACTTAGTTCTCCCTTATTATAACAAAAAGAAATTGAAAACCTTTTGTTTATTCCCTATATTTTCCTTAACACAATTCATTTGAATGACAAAACAACACGTTTAAATTTGACTTCATAAAATCTCCTTAATTCATCGCAAAAAAAATAAATGATCTCCTTAGTCCTTAATTAAAATTTAAAAAGTCCACGAAAGTCTATAGGATGCAAAGATAGTCTCAACTTTCCTTTCTTTTTTTTTTTTTTGTGTAGTACACGTTGCATGGAAAATGCCAGCTGCCAACTTAATATTATACGACTTGAGTTAAAGTCAAAGTTGGTAAAATTTTACCAAATCAAGCAGTAGGCCAATTGGTTCCCTGATTTGTCAACTCATAACATCCGCGTTTCTAGTCAACTCCTTTTTTTCTTTTTGAATTATTAGTATATGGTTTCCGAGTTATGGGTTTGATCCGTAGGTAAGAAAAATCAACTTCCTCGTAACTCTTCTAACCTCAAAGCTCCGGATCTTATTGTCTCCATCTTAATTTACCAATTTGTCGTGTTAATGAATTGAGTGACACTTCTTTCCACTTATTACACTTTTGTTTTCTTCCTAGTTTGTGTAAGCCACCTTTTGGTGGATGTGTAGTGGCAATGCAGGGAGGGTACGATTAGGGGTTTCATTTTAGGCATTATAATCGTGCTGTTGCTTTACTTGTTTAATTATCACATATGATTGTATGTGATATAGACTTCAAAATATGTTAATTGTCTTTCTGATATATCGGCTTTCACTAAATTAAAATCGAACTACAATATTTTAATATTAGAGGCAACTCTAATATCAGACGTCACTAACCTTTTGATAAAATATATAAAATAGGTGTTGAGCTTCACACAAGTGGCTTTCCAAACAATAAACGCCTTTTTTCTTTCACATGTGATTGTGGTAAACCCGATGCTCATTGCTTGAAAAGCTCTGTTAATCACGTGAAATATTCCTACATAAATTCCAATCTATATCATGGAATTCGTGGTAGAATTAGATGAAAATAATTGTTTAATAATTGAAGGTGAATTACTGAGGTATCTCGGAGGATTTTCGTTCTTCCCTACAACAACCAATCGATTATAATATAAAAAGAAGTTTCCATAACAAGTTGATAATTAAATGCAAATTTCTTAAAATATTCAAAAAATTAGGATCTTGAAATATACATGTGCACGTAAAGCAATGAATACGATAGGTGTGGAATTGTGGTTATCTTATAGAATTTTATGAGAGTTGGTCCATATCAACTTGACTATATTAATTAGAATATTAAAAAAAAAGAAAGAAACCAAACCGACCAATCTTAACCGAGCCATTAATACATATACCCTTTAATTTATCAACCCAACACATATCTTCAAAACTTAACCGTCTCAGTTTTTTTTTCTTCTCCATCGCACCTCCTTTCTTCTTTATTATTCATTTCTTTAACAATCTTTCATCTCCTCTCATGGCTTCCATGTCAAATCCTGTTTTTCTTTTTCACTATCCTTTGAATCTCACTCAATGATGCTCTGTCTGCAACATTTAGAGTTTTGATTTTGTTTTCTTTCTTAGTCTTGATATAGGTCTTTGTGAAATTATTTTTGTGTGAAAGGTATTTCTCTTTATGTTTTTTTTTTAAAGTTTACTATCATAGACCACCTTTCATAGGAAAAGTAGAGGCATTAGCTGTGTGTTCCCATAATAAGAGACACTTGCTTTCTTTATGAAAATTACAATATTTTTTTTTATGTTTGTGTATTGAGTTAATGGTGTGAATAACTTTATAATCATGCTGAATGATTCTTATAGTTGAAGTTATTTGTTTGGGGATTGATTGTGTATTTTAAATTTGAAGTCTATTTGTCTATTTTCTTTTTTTTTTTCTTGACAAAGGAAATCTGTTCGTCTAGAGAGTGTGAACCGTGAAGAGAGAGATAAACCACTTAAACTGACCAACCCGACCAGACCAAATCTTATTGGTCTGAGTGGTTTAATATTTTCCTTTGGGTGGTTTTGGTTTCACATAGTGTCAAACCGACAATTTTGATTTGGTCAGAAATTTTCTCCAAAACTGCCCATATCGAACCGTGTCCACCCCTATCCAACGCTTGTTGGTAGTTCAATTAGCAAATTTGTGCTAAGATTTGATTGCTATATAATTAATTAGGACCGACAAAAAATAGAAGATGATAATTTCTAGAAGAGTGACGTTATAGTCAAAATATTAGAACGAATGCACCAATTAAGAAGGTTAGAAGAAGTTTATTCATGAACTATGGTATTGGAAAATCAAGTGACCTGATTTCAAATTATACATTTTTATTAAAACACATCATGGTTTTTCAGAGAAAGTGATGATTGAGAATTTTACATGATCGGATTAGCAAAAGAAACCTAATTAATATTTAAACACTTGTTCAGAACTATTTTCTGCTTAGAATGCCCTTTTTTGTTGCCCACCAAAGGTACGAAAATGATGGAAGAGTGATCAAGAAAATATGTTGGTGGATGTGGATGTGGTTTACACTTGTTTCATGCTGTAAAATTTGATTTAATTAATCAATAAGCTACTATGTAGAACATAAGTTCCCTTACACATGTTTCACGCACCACCAAAGGAAAAAGAAGGAATAAATTAAACACAAGTTGGATAATATAGCCATTCAATTCAATTTCCATAAAAGATAACGCTAATTATAAATTAGATGATCAAGAAAACAATCTAATCTTATGCGTACAGAAACAAACATAATTAGTTGTCGGAAAGGACAAATACTTTGCAGTTGAGAGCTAATAACAAGATTAAATTATTTGCAAGATTGAATCATATTTAGTTTTTTTTTTCTTTTTTACGGTAAAAATAAATTTCTAATCAGAATGATCAAAAGATTAATCACTCAAAACAATGACTAAGGGTACATATGAATGCATGGTCTTAACTATGGTATAATTGCTAAAAAATAAACTCTATCATATTAGTTTATCGAGCGGCATGCGTGAGTTACTGTCTCCTAATAGCAGAGTTGAGGCATGATAAAAAAAAATAAAAATTATCAGTTCAACAAAATCAGTTAGCTCTTTTTAACTTCTATATATATTTTATTTTAGAAAAAATAAATACAGTCTTAAACACAAGAAGCACTGACAACCATCCAGAGGCAAAGCAGTGAAAAAGATGAGTAGAGTCAAGCTAGACTCCATGTGAACAATGAAAAAATAATGGGAAAAATAAAGCGCATGTTAGATATCATGAAATTTCCAATCTGCTTGCGTATGTATGTGTAATTCTGACGCAAAATTACCAATTGAGTTTATTCAATTACCAACTTGATTATCCTTAAATTAATCTGACTACCATAATTAAATCAAAGACACAATGATTGACTATTCAGACCCTTTTAAATCCTCTGTATATTCAATCACCTTCCTTTTTCAGGTGCAACAAATTGAAAACCTCCCACTTTCTCTCATTTCCTCAAAATTCCAACCTCTTTGGATATTCACTTCTGAAAAGCTTCATTCTTTTTGAGCCTTTCTTTTTTGGGATCAGAACCATAAAACCAAGCTGAACATATGCAAGATAGTAACGATATGAGCAGAGAAGATCACCACTCTGATACGGACGTCATAGGTACCGAAAGAGGTACCTATAGCGGTCCATTGAGTGGACCTCTGAATAAAAGAGCAGGAAGAAAAAGTGCAAGATTCAACATTGAAGATTCAAGCAGTTCAAAACAAGAACAATATGTGGAAATCACACTTGATGTTCGTGATGATTCCGTGGCTGTTCACAGCGTTAAGCCCGCGAATGGCAACGCAGAAGATCCGGAAATGGCACTGCTTGCAAGAGGCTTGGAGAAAAGATCAGCTTCCTCTACTGTGAGGAATGCTTCCGCAAAAATCAGGCAGGTTTCTCATGAAATAAAGCGCTTGGCTTCCTCATCCAGAAGGCCTCAGCTGAGCCGCCTTGACAGGACTAAGTCTGCAGCGGCTCATGCTTTGAAGGGTCTGAAGTTTATCAGCAAGACTGACGGAGGAGCAGGATGGGCTGCAGTGGAGAAAAGATTTGATGATATTACTGCTTCCACGAACGGATTGCTTCCTCGTTCGCGGTTCTGTGAATGCATAGGTATATATACGTGTAGGTTGATGATTTCTATCTATGTTTGAATTTTTGAAAAGATGATTAATATGGGTGTGATGTAAATGGCAGGAATGAAAGAATCAAAGGAGTTTGCAGGGGAATTGTTTGATGCACTTGCAAGGAAGCGGGGTATACAAGGAGACTCTATCAGTAAAGAACAATTGAAAGATTTTTGGGAACAGATTGCTGATCAAAGCTTTGACTCCAGGCTTCAGACTTTCTTTGACATGTACTGTTAATTCGCTGCTCTGATTTCATTCCTTTTGTCCTGTGTGAAATATATAAAACTGTCAAGTACTTCAACTATTTACATTCCATTAACTTTGGCTAATAGAGTTAATGAGAGATATGGTGAAATTGCAGGGTCGATAAGGATGCAGATGGCAGAATCACAGAAGAAGAAGTCCGCGAAGTAAGGAATGCAGTCATGCAAGAACATAAATTTTGATCTCATTTGGTTGTTTTTTTAAGGATAAAGGAATCGAAGCATGTGCTTTGTGTTAGAAAAAGAATCTGACTCGATATGTTTGATACTAATTTTTTAATTAATTTACACTTGCAGATCATCACTCTTAGTGCTTCAGCAAATAAGCTCTCAAATATTCAGAAACAAGCAGAGGAATATGCAAGGCTAATCATGGAAGAATTAGACCCAGAAAATCATGGATACATCCTGGTAAAAAGGAAAACTTTAAAAAGATCACAACTTCACCATTAATATGGACTCTGATAATTTCAAAGTACAAGTTGCTATATTCAATATTGGGTGACCCGCAAGAACCTAGCGACTAATAGTGTAAATCTTCAATGTTTCAATTAATTCAGGCAACTGATGATGATGATCTGTTAATGTTGCAATGACAGATAGAGAACCTGGAAATGCTTCTGTTACAAGGACCAAGTCAATCTGTAAGAGGAGAAAGCAAGAACCTAAGTCAAATGCTAAGCCAAAAACTTAAGCCGACAATGGATGACAACCCAATAAGGAGATGTTGCAGAAGCATCAAGTACTTCTTGTTAGATAACTGGCAGAGAGTTTGGGTTTTAGCTTTATGGGTTAGCATAATGGCGGTTCTGTTTACCTGGAAATATGTTCAGTATAGACGCAGAGCTGCATATGTTGTGATGGGTCATTGTGTTTGCTTTGCCAAAGGTGCTGCCGAGACCCTGAAATTGAACATGGCAATAATTTTATTGCCTGTTTGTCGTAACACAATCACCTGGCTCAGGAACAAGACTAAACTTGGAGTTGCTGTGCCTTTTGATGACAACCTTAATTTCCACAAGGTAAAACTCGAACCTAAAATCTGACCAACGACTGCAATACTACCTGATTATTAAGAGTGCTGTTGAAGCAATAAAATCTAAAAAAATGTGAATATTGGTGGTGGGTTTTGTCAGGTGATAGCAGTGGCAATCACACTTGGGGTTGGAACTCATGGGATTGCTCATTTAGCATGTGATTTCCCTAGGCTACTGGCGGCGGATGAAGAGAAATGGGAGCTAATGCAACCATTTTTCGACGATCAACCATCAAGTTACTGGCATTTTGTGAAGTCAGTGGAAGGAATTACTGGTATAATCATGGTTGTGTTAATGGCAATAGCCTTCACACTAGCCACTCCATGGTTTAGGCGTGGTAAAGCCAATTTACCACCACTAATCAAGAAGCTGACTGGTTTCAATGCCTTCTGGTATTCACACCACCTCTTCATCATCGTCTACACCCTGCTAGTTGTCCATGGTTACTACCTGTACCTCACTAAAGAGTGGTACAAGAAGACAGTAAGTACCTTCTTTTTTTAATTTAAACCTTTCATTATTGATCTTAATAATCTTAAATATTAACCTTAAATGAACTAATCGACCCTATCTCTTTTGGGCAGACCTGGATGTATTTGGCTGTTCCTGTTTTGCTTTATGGTGGTGAAAGAATAACTAGGGCACTAAGGTCCAGTATCAAGGCTGTTACCATACAGAAGGTAGCTATTTATCCTGGAAATGTGTTGGCACTTCACATGTCAAAGCCTCAAGGATTTAAATACAAGAGTGGACAATACATGTT
>CAODLS012329342.1:0-22058 GCA_948243855.1 Flueggea neowawraea | reverse complement strand
CATGTCGTCATGTGCGAGTGGGAGATGTTGTAAAAAGCGGTCCGCCCATGACGGGTTAACCGAACTCGGTCGGTCAAGGTGTGAACCGGGACGATGGACCGAGACTAATTGGCAAACCCAATTGAGATGAGGTCATAAAGCCCATGGGCCAAGCCAATTAGTCTCATTTATCACTTATAAATAAGTGAAGAAAGAATGTTTTTTTATTGATTCTTCCATCCCACACACTAAAAACGTGAGAGAGAGGGAGAGAGAGAGAGAGGAAAGGAAGAAGAGAGCTCTTCTTCCACCATGCCACCTCTCTCCTTTCTCCACTCGCTCCTCATTCATCGATGGTCCTGATCCGCGTGGTATCTAGACTGCAAAACAGACGAGCACTCATGTCGCCAACCTGACCGTGATTTGCTCGCGAGACCAACATCGAACTGATCCTGACATTTGTCTTCCGCTGCTGGTTGAATCGAACTTTCGCATAAATCGAAGTAGGTAACTCAAACCTACTATTATATACTGTTTATTTATTAAATCAGTAGTTAGATTTCTTCAGACTTAAATGCATGGGTCTGAAATCTGGAAGGCCACGTCTCAATTAATCTTTTATTGTTTTTTCCGACTGCTTTGGCCTAGCAATTTCATTTCATCTTTCTTGATGTCTGGACATAAATTGCTTTTGAAGAAAAACATAAATAAAAAATTGTTTATGTCTAATTTATACGGAAAATGACCTGTTTAATTTAGTTGGTAGTTTTAGCATAGGAGGGCAGCAAGATTTAAACAAATTTATCTTTTCTTTTTTTTTATTAGATATTGTGAAGCAATATCTTGATGCTTTTCTGATATCATTGGATGAGTAATTAGATAAGCGCATAGCATTTCATTTTAGATCTTTTTGACTTATCGCAATGGTATCCACATTGCAGGACAAGGACACTGAGAATTTGTAGGTGCCCTCAAGAATGATACTTTTGAACTTAATCTATCATCCGGTGCTCAAGGTCATCTATCATCCGGTGCTCAAGTTCTCTTCCAGGCATTTTACGGTGCATATTGTGCAGCTTGAACTGGCTTTTTCATCGTCCTCCCATCATACTGAAGAAAAATGAATTGTGGAGTGCAAAATGAGGTTTTGTCCCCGTTGCAGACAATTTTTGTAATCATGATCTGTTTGTGCAAGAATGATCACATTCACACTCACACATACTGGCATGTTGGCAAGACACTACCAACTAAATAGTCTAACATCGACACTTTTGAGCTTCAAATCATGTTTTTTTCTGATTTAATTGCGATTAGTAGGTTCTCATGACCATCGATCCGTTAATTGTCGACCATCCCTGAAGCTTGTTTGTTGAGTTGCAAGATTTGCAGCAAATTAATCCAATTTCGTTCCATCTTAGATCTCGTATCCTATCTACAAAACTTGTTATTTTCCCAAACAAAAAGACAGTTCCATTTTGTCTGCTTGGTTTTGTTTGTTATGTTCACTTTCCAGAAAGTGTTGATATCATATTTGTCTTGAATTCAGTCTAAATCTGATACTTTAATATACTTCGGGGGCATATTTGCAAACAGGCTTAATTTGATGGTACAGATTTTGTATGAAGTTGTAGAAGTTTATTAGCTGCTTAAAACTCTGACTATCACGTTGATATCCATCGCCAAGATGCCCATAAATAGTGTGAAAACAAAATATTTAAAGGCCGTGGATATTCTTGAAAATTGAAATTGTGGAAAACTCAGATTCAGAACACAGAATTGCTTCTTGAACTGGTAAGGCCGTTTGAAAGTGTTGAAATGTCACAGAAGAAAAGTCAAGTCAAAGTTTGAAGGTCAATACGTTAGGGGGATAAGAGGCTGTTATTGACCCGACAACCTTCCCTGCACGTGTGCTTGCAGCGGTTTTGTTGACAAAAACAACACTATCACTTGGTCTACTTCTGGTTTTCAAGGCCTTTTCTTTTAAAAATTTCAATTTCCAATTTTAAATTTCTATGCTCGAATCATTTAGGAAAAATAATGGGGATCTTTATTTCTGACAAATTAAAAATCAAATTATATATTTGATAAATTGTATAGCGAAATAAAATAAATGGCATGTTTTTGTATTATAATATGTTGAATTTTACAATGTGTTTAATTGATATGAAAAGACAGATATCATATAATTATGTCTTATAGCTTCTTTCATAAATAAAAGAAATTAAGAATGTTTATTTTTTATGGTTACCAAATTTATAGATTTCACTTGGCAGTGAAAAAAAGTTATGGATTTGTAATGAAACTATCATGTTTCAACCAACTAGAAGTGGAAGAAGCAAAGTACACAACACACGTTATTTTTTTTTCCCAATTAGAGGATTGCTTCTTAGGAGGAACTTATTTAGTGGAACAAATATATTTTAGGTCTGCTTATACTAGAAGTATACCTTGTGTTTAACACAAAATTATAAAAATCCAGTTATTTTATATTTCTCTTAATCTATTATGTATTAACCTATTCCATTCAATTGAACATAGTTCAATTAAAATCAAGTTTTAGCCCAACCCATTCTTCGGTTACATAAGATAGACACTAAAACCCTATAATTAGGTAAGTAATTTGATGGCTTAATACATGTGTAACCCTATGAAGATGAGCTCATTTTGTAATTTTCCCTCTCAACTTTACGCGCAATTATAAACCCCATTAAATTTGCCAAACGACATTACATAACCCTTTAACTTACTAAACAGCGTCATATAATCCCAATTTCAATGGCATGGCATTAACTTTTTTCTTATAATTGCACATTGTCAGCACATTACCACGTTATTGAAATTGGGGTTATTTGACGCCGTTTGGTAAATTTAGGAATTATGTGGCGTTGTTCCAGCAAGTTTAAAAGGATCCAAAAAATTCAAAGGAGAAATTGCACAATGAACACAACTTTAGGGGGTACACATGCATTAGGCCTAATTTGATAGATCAATTGAAATGTCAAATGTGATGAAATCGTCTCCATCATCACAAAATCCTGTGAAAAGTCCTGAACTGGAAACGTACAAACTTTAATAACTCAAATTCACCATATTCTATTAAGTCTAGAATTTTGTGGTTTTAATCCAAACTACGATCAATTAACACTCAACCGAAAAATAATAACATCAAAGAATAAAATATTTTTCATTTAAAAAAGGTGGACAAAGAAATTTATAATCAAACTTGTACTCACAAACAACCCAAAATCCCATCCCACATTTTATCTCCAACCCTTTTTTTTCTATTTTTTCCTGTTTTATTTATTTCCTTATTATCTCCAAAAATGACGGGAAATGCCTCAATTAACAATGTCACTCTTTTTTTTCTTTTCCTTTTTTTTCCATCAAATAATCCACATTGGTGAAAATGTTAAAAGAAGCTTTCTCACAGTCAGCATTGTCACTAGCTAACCAATAGATGCTCGCCACGTGCACATGGTACTACTTGGTACCCACCTTGTGCCACCACTGTGCTAGCATTTACGGCTGATGCCGCCACCGCCGCCGACGCAGCGCTCTTTCTTCTCCTCTTCGAAGACCCATTCTCCGATCCCGAAGACGATGAGGGTTCCGGCGAGGATCTCTTAGACGTGATCCTCACCGGGTCAGGCTCACCGGAATTAACTCTCAACGGAAAGTTCAACAACGCGCGGGACCCACGCATTCTGTAAGCCGCCCGATCATAAGCCAACGCCGCATCCTCCGCCGTCTCAAACGTCCCTAACCAAACCCTAGCCCCATTCTTAGCCGGGTCCCGAATCTCCGCAGCAAACTTCCCCCACGGCCGCTGCCTGACTCCCCTGTAATGCTTCCCTTTAGCAGGAACCGCCGCCGGCGCGGCTTCATAAGGCTGTTGTTGGGGGGGAGCAGCCATAACAGTCCCGGCAGAAGAAGAAGAATTTGATGAAGCAGAGGAACAAGAACTATCCACTGGTTCCAATTTCACAATTGGGTCAAAACCCACTTGCTCCTGGAGCGAAGGGACCCAGCCGATGGTGACGGCGTCGCGGAGGACGCCGTAGAGGACCATATCTTCAGAATCATCTACTTTTAGAGGCAAATCTCCCCAGTTTTCAGTTAGGCAAGGGTACAAACTCCCAAAGCTTGATGTCCTGGAATAAACAGGTTTGGCACTAGCATTACACGCAGAAGCAAAGTTGTCCTTTGCAACACCAGAATGAAGAGCGTCATTTTCGAAGTTAAAGGCGGAAGATTCGCCGAGCAAATGGCGGCGAACGGACTCAAGAAAAGCATAATCGGATTCATCAAGAATGCTTTGTCCGTACATTTCTTGATTTGAGAGAGTGAGCTTCTTAATTTTCTTGTGTTTTGTGGGTGTTGGGTTTGGATAAGAGGGGAAAGTGTGAAAAAAGTGTGATGTAATATTTGGATTTGTTGGAAGGGAAATGGTAGGAATATATAGGGGAGATGGGTTCATGCATTCAATTAAGAGTTGGGGCGGAGAGATGTTTTGGGTTCGAAAAAACAATGTATTTAAATACAACTGGGATGTTATTATTATTAAAGAAAATGGAAGAGTGGGGATTGGGGTTTCTTTGAAGGTTCATATTTGAATCACGTGTTAAAATGGATGGTTTAATCAACGGTGGTTATGTTGGTTTTACTTTTGGGGGCGTGACTATTGATGACGAAGAAGAGAAGATAAAGGGGAAAGCACGACGACATCATTTCTCTTATGGCAGCAATTTGTTGCTTGTCATTTTCCCCTCCGCTCTAATCTACTTATCAATTCGTACAACCATTTTCACACTTTCCATGGATCACTAATGGTGAATCTCATTTTTGCATGTTTGTTGGAAGAAACTCTTTTTCTTTTACTCAGAATACAAGAAACAATCGGAAAAAGAACAAATAGTTCAAATAAGAATTAGAGGAGAAGTAGAAACTATGTAACATTCAATGGTTTCTTGTCCTAGGATATTTTCTCTACTTTTCTTTTTTCAATTTTCTTTTGGCCTGTCTTTAAGTTGTTTGAGTGTTACTGCTACTTTATTAATAATTCATCTTCACTCGCCCATTATGTTTATGCAAGGTTATACTTGTCACCTAGTGACGTCTTTTATTTATCGGCTTATTTTATATTGATTTGGTTGTTTTGTTTTCTTTGCTAAAAATTTCGTTTTATTTATCGTTAAAAGTATTACCATGTAATTTGTTTTTGTCTTATTTAATTGTTTATAACTCGATTGGTTCATTTTTGTACCATTGAGTTTTAGATATTTGTGAAAAAGAGAGTGATTATTAGCTATCCTACTCTAGAAATACAATTGTAACCTTGCAAACGTAACAATGTCATTTGAACATTTGACAGAACGTTGGTAATCTGTAAACGTTTGTTTTAATCAGATCCATCATACCAGGGTTTGTATTCTTTGTTATTGAATTTCAGTGAAATTTTTTCCAATGTCCAAAAAAAGAAAAGAGGGAGATGAAAACAAACAAATAGCGACTAAACGACCAAGAGGGCGACAAAGATGTGAAAAGGAAACAATGGGATACATTGGCTGTAGACAGATTTGAGATTTGTTAGATTTTTGGTTTGGATAAGTCTCCAATAAAGTCAATGGTCCATTACATAAAACTATCTATTATTAGCTATCCTACTCTAGAAATACAATTGTAACCTTGCAAACGTAACAATCTCATTTGAACATTTGATAGAACGCTGGTAATCTGTAAACGTTTGTTTTAATCAGATCCATCATACTAGGGTTTGTATTCTTTGTTATTGAATTTCAGTGAAATTTTTTCCAATGTCCAAAAAAAGAAAAGAGGGAGATGAAAACAAACAAATAGCGACTAAACGACCAAGAGGGCGACAAAAGATGTGAAAAGGAAACAATGGGATACATTGGCTGTAGACAGATTTGAGATTTGTTAGATTTTTGGTTTGGATAAGTCTCCAATAAAGTCAATGGTCCATTACATAAAACTATCTATATATCATATTGCACTTCTCATCTATCTATGCCTTTGAGTCACCTTCAAGGAAGCCGACATGACAATCCTCCTTTAATTACAATTTGCATTAAGCTCATCAACTTCTTCAACCATCCAATTCTCATCAAAATCCATTAAATAAATATTGGAGAACAGTTCTATAATTGATCATTGCAATATTATATGCCACCTTTCAATTTTTTTTTTATTTTGTTGTAACCTTTTGATGTTGATGGTTTGCAGCCACTTGAAGCCTGTCTTTTTCAATATACTTCACCTTTGTCTATTGCAAGTTTTAATACACTTTCATCATTTCTCTTTATTTGCCCCAAACTATTAAACTGTGCAAACAATTGAGAACCTCAATCACCCAATTATATATCTTTTCTTTTCTTTTCTTTTTTGTCTTCTTTATACATTATAGATGAGAACAAACTCTTTGTCTCTCAAATATCTTAAATGTATATCCTCCAGAACAGTTAAATATACATGGCTCAAGATTGCATAAGCCTCCATGTCAAATGAAAAGGCAAATATTGCATCGATTACTCTCTTTGTATTTTTCATAGAAATGGAAAGACAATAATTTTAATCATGGGGATGTGAAGACCTCCATGTGTAGCACAACTTTATAAAATTAAACCATAACTCAGCTGAGTCTTATGGCTTTGGCTTAACCTAGTGGTAGAAACTCACTTTGGGTAAAGCAGAGTTTGGCACTATAGTTTCTCATTGGTACCGATCAAATACGGTAGTTAAAATTTAGATACCCGACCTTTCATTTTATTTGCAATTCTAATCCAACATTTGAAAATAGGACAGAAAAACTTTTTAATTTCAAATTATTTAGTTTCTATTTCTTTCCTTTTTAGATTATGGAAAAGAATTACTGTGAGAAAAAAGGGTGACATGGTCATTTGACGGATTATACACATGGCTAGCATTTGTTGACATGTCATCCACATTAGGCTATATTATGAAATTAAAAAGAAAAAGGGAAGATCAAAACAATGTATTTTTTTTTTCAAGAAAAAGACCAATCCACATGTACATCAATTCAACTAGACTACAGTAATTTAAGGAAGGTGAATACTTGTAAGTTATTTTTGACCTTATCTCTTAATTGAAGCAATAAACATAATATATCATTAATTTGTTAGCCAATTTTATTAAGATGGTTCTCTGGTAACATCCCAATTAAATTTAAAAATATAGATGGAAAGAATTTGATGTAATTTAAAAAAAAAACTTATATGAAAAGTAAGTGGATTCCTGCTATATAATAATTATTAAATCTAATAGTTATTAAATGGTGATAGTTGTGGATCATATACACACATATAGAGAGAGAAAGATTTGGAATAATTTGTAATTAAGATGGTTCACGATATGTGGTTAGTTAACAATTAAAATATTATTGCATCATACTTTGAGATAATTCAGTTCGAAAAAAAGTTAAAAGTAGTCTAACAATATTTTCACTTATGATTCTTTTTAATCTTGATATTCAGTTTGATTTAGAAATCTATGAGTTTCATGATCAACCTATTATTTTTTTTGTAAAAAAAGAACGAATTCCTGCATTTAACTGATAGCTCTTCTTTTGCGGTATTTCCTTCCATTTCCAATAGAGTATTATTGTTCAATTATTGTTCAAATGCGGCAATCTTATAACTTCAGCTTTCAAGTTTAGATTTCCAGAAACATGATTTGATCAAATTATATACAAAACATTAAAAAAATGCATATTATTGGTTTTCCAAAACTTTTAAGTAATAAGACGAATCACTTCACTTATTTCAAGGAAAAAAGAAGCCTTTTAAATGGAACAAACGGAATAAAGATCTAGCTAGGTTTCTTTAATTACTAAGGAGGAAGAAGTAGGCGGAGAAACATGCCCGCCAAGAAATGAATGCTTCGAAGCTGACCACCATGGTCAAATCTGACTTTGACCATAGAATTTTCACTTGCCATTTTAGTAACTTAATCTTTCGCCGTCAGGAGAACTCACACGAGAGACGAACCGCAATGTTTGAGTCTTACATAGATTTCTTCGTAAAACGACAAAAGAGTTAGTGCAGCTTTTGTCTTAAAAGAAAAACACCTAGAACTAGTCTTTAGAAACATTTGTACAAACCCAAGAAAATTCATTAAAAATTAACCAATTGTACACATGTTCAATTTAGGAGGTTACGTTGGAACCTTCGTGGATGGCTTTGCTCGTGGATGTCACGATATTGTCAAATATATTAATATAGATTTGGAGCAAAATTCCAAATAGGATTCTTGGGTATGAATAAAATATAATAATATATTTGGTTTTTTTATTTGATCAAGTTGCTTATTTTTTAAATTATATGACATGATCTATGCAGGGTTGAATATGGATTTGAACCGTTAACGTTAAATTAAGCTTATGTTTTACTCGATCTTACATTGCATGTGACTCCGGGTGTTAAAATGAGTTGGTGGTTCGTGTTCGTATCGTATCGATTCATTCTGGTGACACGATTAAAGTTAATATGAACACGACTCATTTATTAAATAGATTGGCATGACATGATTGTTAAATGAGTTGACACGACACGAGTAATCCGTTTAATTAAATGGGTCATGTTTTTTATTAAAATTTGACACGACCCGCCAATCTGTTTAACTCACTTAACCCGTAAAACAATTATACACAACTCATTTAATCTGTTTATAACCAATTTAATCCATTTAACTAGTTTATGACCCAGTTAACTTATTTAATATTATAACACAATTCAAATTAAAATTAAAACTAACACAAAAAAATCTAAATAAAATGTTCAAAGTTCATACGCAGATAAATATCCAAAAATACATAATTTAATTACATATATTATATAATTTAATCTCATATTTTGCATAATTTAATTATATATATTATGTTAAATGAGTTCACAGGTCGACACAACACGAACCCTTTTAAGCCAAACTCTAACCCGCTAATTTTGCGTGTTATGAGTGTCGTGTTATCGTGTCATGACTTATTTTGACACCCTACATGTGACACATTAAGTTCTCTTTCACGGCTTGATTGAAAATTTAATTTTCTCGTTAACTAGACGTAAATTTCGGTCTTATAAGTAAAATTTTTCTTTTACTCAAAGGAAGGTTTGAGTGTGCCGTTGAAACTGTTGACATTTATGCCTTTGTAGAATTTTACAAGCTCACGGCCGCTTATAAGTGAAAAATAACAGAGTTCATTACAAACTAATTAATTTCCTTATAATTAGTTCATTAATAAAATTAGAATTCTCCGTGATTGTAACACCTCACCTAAATAGACAATTGAAGTTACTATAGGTAAAACTAACTGTTGCATAACTGTTGTTTAAAGTTCTATATCGAATAAGTGTGAAATGATAAAAATATTTATAAGTATAAGGACATGTCTACTTAAATAACTCAAATTTAAAATTTTATATTTAGTAGTTGAAAGGTGATTAATTGTTAGACAATTGATTGCTTATATTGGTGACAATCATTTTAATTAGTTTCCTTTTTGATATTGGAAAATTTCCATTAAATTATTTCTTTTATTTTAATGGATGAAAATTAGATTAGTGTATTCTTTTGAGAAGTTGCAAATGCTTCAAGAATTAAAGCATTTCTTTTCCAAAAATTATTTTTGTAAGATTCTATTAAATATTTTTTAATGAAAAAGAAATCCACTCAAAGTCAAAATGTTAACTATTAACTAACACTTTGTTCGTGAGGGTCATTTTTCTTTCAAAAAAATGTATATAAAAATGATAGATAATGAACAGAAGAGAAGAGAAATGTTGTTTTGCATCTTTGGTTAATTAATTAAAATACCTGGTCAAATATGAGATTTGACAGACAATAAGCTCTTCAAGTAATTGAAATATTATCAGTTCGAAGGTTTATTTTCAAATGCTCAGCGAATGATAAAAAATCCCACCAGTGTCGTGTTGTGTCGTATTTTTGCGGCTCAAAGGGCTGGATTATATTTGTAGGTCTTATACAAATATGGGTTTGATGTTGAATTCAACAGATGATGGTGACAAATGAGATACCCAAATCCTCACTTAATTAACATATAATTGTTTAAATATTTTGAAATCAATTATTTAATAGATTAATGAATTGCACAATTCAGTAATCAACTTTGACGATTTATTCCTTCAGAAAAGAATCAAATGTACTTCAAGGAATAAGTTTTGCGTTCTTGGTCTCCATAAATTCTTCAATTGCTTCTTGTTCGTATACAGACTTTACATTTGTTAAGGTGGAATTTCGCATGATCAATTTAACTAAGAATATAATCAAAGTTTGATCAAGCAAAATTAAATATACTCCCTCCGTCGCAAAATAATAAGAACACTTTTTGCTTTGAGTGTTCCAAAGTATTAGCACACTTTCTTTTTTAATTGCATTTATTATTAACAAAGTTACAATATTATCCTTATTTAATCTTTTCTAAACTAATTAATTAATTACCAACACATTTACTTCAAATGCATAAATGAAAAAACTTATGAAATTAAATGAGTTAACTACTAAAACTATCATTTTTTAATTTCCGTGGAAATTAATTAGTGCCTATTAGTATGGAACGGAGGGAGAACATAATCTAGTTTGATCGAGTCGTGCAATGAATCAAAAAATATACTTCAATCACATATTCTTCGTTCTTCATACAAAAACGGACAAATAGTAACAATTAGTAATTCTCAAATTTGGTTTTGTACTGTTGGAATAGTGGATTTACGACATATGCAAATCACAATTCGGACGGGTGCTGAGGTGTATGAAACTCAGGAAATTCAGGCTGCTTTGAAGATTGTAGTTTTCATGAAAAACATGACAAGGTGTGTACAGGTTGATCTTTCCTTCTTTTATTTTCAACTTCTACGTGCTCTTTTTTTTTTATTTCAGATCAGAAATTGAATCAATTTTCATTTTTTTTTAACTTTTTGACAGATTTTTGCAAGTGGACAGTCTCAGTAGTCCAATTCTAATACAGGAACACACCGACTAACAAGATGTTGTATTAATCATTATGAGAAAAACTCCATTTTTCATCACTTTTTGTTCTTTTTTTTTTCCTTTTTTCATTTATGTCTTTACTTAAATTAACCAATTTGGATAATTAAAATAGTTTCAACTGTTTGAATAAAAAAATTGAACTAATTAGATTTATGAAAATATATATTGACTAAATTAGCAAATCTTTATCTAGGTTTTTCGATAAGTAGAGCATGAAAACTTTGTTTCATCAGCAAGATTTTTTATGGGTTGTTTTGACCCGTTGTACATGGCTGTAATCTCAGGTTTTCCCTACGGTCTAGTCGAATATGGAAATCATTGGTCAATATATATATATATATATATATCTCCAGTAAAATTCATATATAAACCAACAGATGGAAAATGCAAAAGTTGAGCTGGCTAGCTTCAGGGTCGATTTTTGGAGGATACATCAAATACTAAATTTATTTGGATACCTGAAATTGTATGTCAAGACTTATGCAGCAAAAAAAACTGTAACTATGCAGCAGATAAAGTGCAAAATCTTTCCAAAAGCCCTGGGGAATTGAAGCCTGAAAACCAAGTTGAAAATTCAATCACGATTTCGGCTGTCAAATATTATGACAGCATACAAATGCTGTTGATTGTGATATTCATGAAAGGATTACGTGAACAGATTCAAGAAAAACTAGTTTTCTTTAGTGCCTAATATAATAGGTTGCTTTTTCGTAGCATTACAGTTTGTTCGAATATGGAATGTTGTGCGCCACCGCCTACATATGAGCAGTGAAAAAGCAACCAATCTAAAAGTGTGGAAGTCGGCATTAAAGTTTCACAGTTGGATCTCACTCACACTAAATCTTAGTCAAAATTAAGCAAGAAATACGGTTTTAAAAGCGAAATTGATTGCCCTCAACGAGCTAGTTTGCTGAAAATAATACTATTTAGCATGTTTTTTTAAAGTAATCTCTTTATTTTTTTATTATTTAAAAACCTATTATATGATATATGCTATTAATTATCTGCTAAGTTATACACTTTCCCAAAAAGCCCGGCATAAAAAAGAATCTGTTTGGTTTAGCTTCAAAAACTTTTACAGCTTCTAATCGCAAACGCTATGTAGCGAAGTCTAATAATGCAGCAGATAAATTGTTGAAAATCGGGTCGGCTCGACCTGTCCCAAAATCAACTCCTACACAGTAGTTAACAAAGGCACGATAATGCTATGAATTGTGAGGTATCTTTCTCCATGATCATGTTTCAAAAACATGATATAAAAGGCCACAATAATTGACATAAAGATCAGTTTTTTTCTATTTCAAAACACACAGCAAAAATAAGAACGAATTAGAGTAAGTGGGAGACCAAAATTGAAGGACTTGGATTGTGGAAAAAAGGATTGTAATTTCATATTTCAATTCCGAATCTAATGAGACTACTTAAGTTTAGTTAATTTACGTAATTTGTTACATAGATAAACACATTGCAACATTTAAAACTCACAGTTTCACCCTTACTGTTATTTTTTCTACAGATTGAGCATGTAAAAAAGCTAATCAATGGAATTATCTTTTCTGCTAGACTGTTTTTCAAAAAGAATATTTAGTTGATTGAAATGAATTTTCTTTCGAATATGTCATGATAAAACATATTTTCCAAAAATTATAGAATTACACAAAAAGGAAGAAGAGGAACTCATACCAAGACCATTACTCCATGAATAATCATCACTTACAAATAGATTTTCTACTGCAACAAAACCAACCAACAGATATATGCCAGGAATATGTTGTTAATAAAAGAATAGCAAGAAACTGATGATGATGAACATATAATTTAAACAGCGCTTGTTTCACAGGAATGCTAAGGAAAATGAAAGCGAGTAATGACTTCATGAAGTCAGATAATCCGATATTCTACACAAAATTGTTCGTTTCAGTAAGAACTCAAAGTTGTTTAATTGATTTATTGTTTCCTTTTCATAGCTGAAAACCTCAACCACAAAGCACCGGAAAATTATCCATGCTCGGAAAGAAAAACCGATGCTAGACAGTGATGGCTATGTAGAGGTGATTTTCCTCCTCTTTCTTTCTCAAATTCTACTTTTTCCTGTCATCCAAGGTAAATAAAAAGTAAGGAAAAATAGGGTTTTAATTTTGACAGATTTTGCGAATTCACTTTTGTCAGTCCAATCTAAACATGGACACCAGGATTTCAGGACGTCATATATAGAAGTTATGTGGAGCCTCCATAAACTCTTTTTCTTCTCTACTTTTTTTCACTAATCAAACTACATTCTTCAACAAAAATACGCTATTTTTTATTCATTATTTGATTTCCCTTTCTCTTTTTCTTCTGAGATTAGATAATCAAAGCCTATGGCTTTCCAAAAAATAAGGAAAATGTCACTGTCTGCCTAGTTTCTTGTTCATAGATCTAGTTTCTGATATAAGGTGGGCAGTACCTAGTAACTATACTCAAAGTAAAGCATAATCAATTACAAAGCATGAATTTTCTTCATTCTTTCAGAGAAGCGCAGAGGTAGAAGTTTTCCAATTCTTAGGTGTGAAAGCACTTGATATAATCTGTCAGTATGTGTGCAATGTTGTATGGAATATTAAATGGTAATATATCAGCTAAATGGTGTTCATTGTCAATTGTATATCCTCGAGCAAGAAATGAAATTCTCAAGGACAAAAACAAGAAAATGCCATCGAATGACAAAACCAGAAATAAACCAGAAACAAAAAGGGAAAAGACATGGAAGAGTTTACTGAGATTAAACTTATGCCAAACAGCAATTTTGTCAAACCCTTAGGAGAAGACAGCAAGCTAACATATACAAACATGGTTTAAAAGCCTCATTGGAATAGCCACATAGAAAAAGAAACATCTACGCAAACATATACGCAGCAGAACAACTGATATCAATTGAAATAACGGAGCATATTCATAGATTTCCTTCAAAATAAGTAAGGCAAATCTGGCATAAGAAATCTGTTTGTTTAGAATGATAACCATATGTTGAATTAATTGTAACTTGTTCTGAATAGAATGGAAACTAAACAGTAAATGTGAGACTTATTGTCCTTTCAGAAGGATCCAAAAGTGTTAACTGATAATTAAATTCCGCATTACTTTCTACATTCAGACATTATAACTGCAGAAGAGTGACTGACAGGATTGTACACATCTTTTACAGATATTTTTTCTGAAAGAACCGTGCGGTAGAATGGAAAAGTAGTCTTGGAGTGGTAATTTTGTAATGGGAAGTAACTGATTCTGGGGACAAACAATGATTAATGAGAGCAACAAGTTTCAATCTAATTGTGTTACATACCTTCAGCTGAAAATCCACATTCAAAATGAAATGTTTCTGTAAAGGAAAGATATTAAACTCATCAACCAAATCCCCATCATCATTGAAGACGTAGAAATGTAAATTATTACAGCATTTCCGTGGAAGTTATTTCAAATTTTCACTGCAGGATAGAAATGGATTTTCTTGCTTTACAAATTAAGCAGGTTTTAACCATATCACTCAAAGTAAAGCACCAAAAACAATGATAAAAAGGGATATAATAAATCGTAATCCAATCCGCGGATTTCACATCATCCAGAAGATGCAAAATCATTGAATACCTTCTCAAATGTTATCAAGGATATCTATAAATGGATATCAAAATCCGCACAATATGATTTTCTGCAAGTATTGGAATCTGGAAAATTAATATGAACTTAAAGGGAAAGATGCAAATGAACAGTATAAAATGCACCTGTGGCTCGAAAATCATATCAGAGCATAAGACTAGAGTTAACTTGGACAAAAACCTCGCAAAGAAAACTATCAGTCTCAGTTATGATGCAACAAAAGGTCGAGGTGATACAAAGATGCTAATCTCAGGCCTTGCAATTGGGGAGCAATTCTCCATGAGGTTCTAATATCGAATTGGAGACATGGATGGTTGTTGGAGAACGAAGTCATGTCACCTCAAATCATTCTTGAAACATCCATGATTTAACTTCAATTCATAGAGAACTAAAGGATAACTGCTACCACAATCGCAAGGCCTAAGATTGACACCTGCAGTTGCTCCACAATAACCCCACCTAATAATTACACAAGCTTATGTGTGATCTATCCTTTCGCATTGTTCGTCACTAGAAACAGGTCATTTTTCTTCAACTCTTCTTTGGTTAATTTTTTATTCGTCTCTTGAAATCTCGATACCGTTATCTTAGCGCATTATCAATACGACACCTGGAGAATATTTAGTTAACCATATATATATGCTTTTTCCCTCTTATGCCTAAAATGCCAAAGCTCATAGCATTAATATGATATTTTTTTTATAGTAATTTGATGCACCCGATTTTCACTCCTAGACTCAAAAACCAACCAGTATATGCTTGCTCAATCTCCATCATATCTTCAAGGTCATTCAGAACTCACACCCTTAGCTAAACAGATGCCACACTTTTCAAGGAATCCATTGAGATGCCACTAACCATATCTGTAATCTGCAGTCTCCTTGTCCTAGAAACTCTGCAAATTCTTTCTCATTTGGTTAAGTGAACAATGAATTGCATTTTAAATATTGACAATAGATGAACCTGTTGCTAGGCTGTGGCCTATGGATCAAAAAATCAATGTATTCTATATATGAATTGGATTCTGTATTTGGGTCCTTCCTGGATTCTTAACAATATCAACCTACAATTCTACTCGGAAACCTTATCCTTTCTTTGGCGCTCAAGCCATGTGTTTCCAGGAACTTCTTCCTTGTCAATTATATCCTTAATTATTCATACTATAGAATGTCGACAAAAGAATTCTGTAGCCAAGAAACACATCAAGCTTATCTATTCCATACTAGTCCAAAAGATATGATCATCAGGATAAGAATTACCAATAAATGTTATGATCCTAATCGCGAGCAACCTGGATCCTTCATCGAAGGGGTGGGACTTCTACAAAGGGGTTTATATGGCCTTGGCTTCTCCAACCTCAATAGCTAGCTTTCAGAATCTCCTCCCCCTAAGCGTTTTACTGCTGACAACACAGATTGTAGTACCTCCTGGACAGTTCTCTGTGTTACAGATTCATAGCATTAGGCTGTCTATGAAGTCCTGCATACACCACCGATAATATTTGCTGAGATGCAGTGAGTTCCCTGAGTCTGGGAAGAAGGAACGAGCAGAGTTGAATTGAAAAGATTGTTCATTCTACCTGAGACTATTGGCTGCTCACAACCTTTTTCACTATTATCATGCGAAATCAGTAGCAGACAAGCAGTACTTTGATGTTCCATTCGCAATATCTCAATGTCTTTCCATCATTCTAGTCATATATTCATTATATAACTTAATCAGGAGAACTTAAGCTTGTAAAAACATTCAGTCATTAAGTTCAATCCATTAGACCAATCATGATTCACAACTAGATTTTTATCATTTAATGAGACTCTCAAGTTGATCCAAGATTATTCATTCCTACACTATCATTTAAAATAATTTGATGTTCCCCAGCTTTCAACTTCAATTTGTCGTATGTAAGAACTGTTCTGATGTCCTACTGGCTATCTCTCAAAATACAACTATTATTTGTTCATATAAAATCAAATAACTCATCAGGACTTCAGCTATTAAAAAATGCAGTCCATCAAGCAAATTCAGACGTAATCCATGAAAACAAGAATTCACGAGAGTTTGTGTTTACCTGCTAATAGAGTGCAAGTTAATCCAGAAGATTGTTCAGTTCTTCACTCTCATCAGAATTAATTTACTATTTTACTTGTCAGATAGGCAAAGAGTTTGAAATTAATCATTCGAATGCGACACGGTCAAATTTCTTGCGACACTTCATTTATCTAGAAACACATCGACATGAAACCCCGTAAATGATGAAAAAATTAACCTCCACAGCAACTAGCAAGTATTATGATATCATAAATAAAAAAAGAAAAGTAAAAATGACAAAAAGAAAAAATGCACCAATTAGTATTTGTAGCAGAGCTTAGTATTAAATTTTTTTTATGTCATTTTATTTTGCTCTCCCGAGATTCGACTCTCATCTTCTTAGTGTTGGAGATGAATTTAATACCAATATATAATATTCAACCTCCAAGTAATGATTACCAAATATTTGACATTTCATCTGCAAGTGTAAACTTAAAAGACTATTTCATTTTTCCAACTCAAGATTCTTTGCTTTTAATTATCACCAACGACAGGTTTGTTTAGCCTTTCAAAACTACGCTTAGGCACGGAAAAAAGAAACCCTAGACTCGGTTGTCTTTTCTTGGAATTTTAGACTCGGCTCAAGCTTCATTTACTTGGAGGGAAACAGAAGCTCTCAGAAATTCTCAACGCCGGTTCTTATTTCCAATCCAAAAAGATGAAGTCGTTAAGACTGCTTTGAAATTGAGGGGCCATTATATTAATTATATATAACAGCAACAATTGACTGCTTCCTATCCTGTTATATTCATTATTGATTCATTGACCTTACTACTTCATCAATGTTCACAATGCACAGAAACCGAAAACTCTGATAATTTCTCGGACGGCCAAGTACGTCCAAAATGAATCAAGAAAATAATAATCAACCTGGACATGAACAAACATAACCAAGAATAATGCATATCTTTGAATCTTGTCTTGTTAAATTTGTTCTAAGAATATAAGTAATGGTTTAAACAGACATGTCTTCAGTGTATTATGTTTCCATCTTTGGATTTTACGTTCTAATGGATTTATGTACAAACAAAGGTTTAATTGTTTTGACACGTTAGTCATCTCGAATCTCATTCCAAGAGGAAAACAATCAGAAAAAGAAGAAGAATGAATATACTGTTTGCCCTCACACTGGCTAGATCAAACTTGGCTTCGCAAAGATCTTTACTAAAATGTTTTCCTTCAATTACTTCTTTGGCTTCCTTTGTTTCAAATATTTTACAACCTATAATATATTATTTAATTGGATAAATATATTATTATGAACAATTTGTTTAAGCTTAAGAATCTAATTTGAACATATCCAAAATTGATTAATCTAGTTGAGTAAACAAGTTAAATAAAATTTAAAATTCAGTTATTAAACCAACTAAATTTAAACATATCAAAACTTGGCTTAACTTAACTGGAATACAATCCTAAACATGTTACAAAAAATAAAGGCTTGTTTAGTGGACTAGGCTATTGTCTTTTTTTAATAATATTCTTTATCTCTTTTCAACGGTGTAGATTAGTTTAAAATTAATCTAACGGCTATAAAAATACAAACACATTAAAAAGTCGCTTTTTGTGCACGTGCAACATAACTACTTTTTAATGTACTGTCGTTTTTGTAACCGTAGGATTAAACTAATAATCATCTTTAAAAAGAGGGCAAATGACATATGTGCAAAAGAACTGTAGTTATCTTTTATTCAGTCTAGAAAATTGTGTTTTGTTTTCTATTTTATGTTATGTTTCTATTTTTTGAAAACTAAACAATTTTTGAAATTTTTTGAATAGATTTTCTAGTTTTTAGCGTCTGTTTTTCCATTTTTCAAAAATTTTTAGAATATTTTCTAAATTAAACCTAAACCTAAGATTTCTACACTGAATCATCATTATTTTGCTTATATTATCAATCTAACCTTTAGTCTCTACATACCTTATATACATATTATAATAAGCAATTGAAACTTTAAATCATATTGGTTAGAAAATAGTTTGGAATATTCCATTTAAAAAATGCATTATTTTTTATATGTTTTTTTTTTTGTTATGTTTAGTTAAAATATTCAAATACAAAAATGTAAATCTAACAAAACTTGATATGATAACATTGCGCATATACTCATTTGAGAGAATAGGAACAATGGTACGGGAGCACCTGGTGAATTAGCACAAGATAAGAGAATAGTGGTGGACAAGAAAGCGATGAGAAAAGCTAGGTGGGGGGACATTTAGATTAGGGTGGGATTAGATTATAAATTAATTATCTAGTAATAAAAGAAATGGATTAAAGTATGTAATTGTGGTTAATACGTTGGATTAGGACGAAATTCGTGATGAGCGGGTCATGTCCTATGATTCGGTCAGGCTGGTTTTATCATCGAGTATCTCCCAAGGCTTTGCTTCATTAATGTAGCCATTTGGATAATTCTATTTCTAGAAATCCAAATGGCTATTCAAATGGCTAAAAATAGAATTATTCAAATGGCTACATTATTCTTTTAAGCCAGCAGAAGGAACACAACTATGGGATCATGAAATACTTTTCCTTACCCTTAGGAGTGGCCGAGCGGAACAGGGTACTCTGACCTTAGTTCACGGCGTAAGTCCGGATTTATTCGGTTGTTACTCGGGCTCATATCGCATTGAGCTGGGTTGTTCAAACACGACCGCTTGTCCTCGGTGAGGTGTTACGATGACCATACTGGTACACGGAGCCAAGTCCTCTACCGAGTGTCAGCTATGGTTCACAGGAACATTCCGTAGTAGAGAGGGTACTTTCTAGTTTAAATCTGTATAATAACGTTCAACAGAGATACGACACATATCGATCGCCCCACCTCCCCATTTTTTGGCAAAAAAGAAATATTTTTCCTTGTATGATCCAAACCTACTACAGGAACCGAACGTGCACTTTTTGGAAACCAGGAAAGAAGTAACAAACAAGGCAAATTATAAAATTCAAAACGACACAAAGAACAGAAGTACATCACCTGACCACCGCCCGATCAACGTTTGATTTTCCCTATTCAACAAATCCAACGGCAGAGATCACACAATGGACAAAAGGAAAGAGAAAGTCAGCGTGGGGTTTCCTTCTTCGGTCAAAGAAGCTGTGTAGAAGGAATCAGTCTCGTCCTCTTCCCATATATACCCCTTTCCACTCTCCCTTCCACTCTCACAAAATCTGTTACAGGGCAAGCTCAAACGCTTGAACCGAAACTTATACGTCACCGTTTTGAATCAGAAACCAATGGATAGCAAAACGACATTCTCTTCTGCCTTGGAGCGCATTGAACAACACTTGTTCGCCGACCTCCTCTCGCCTCTCGCCGCCGCCACGTCCTCCTCCACCACCGCCCACAGTAATGCTACATCTTCTTCTACCTCTGATATCTCGGTCGCCGATTATTTGGAGTCAGATTTTTTCCACGTTAATTCTATCCAATGCGATGACGTTTTCCAATTCGAAGCCAAGCCCCAAATCATCGACCTCACCTCTCCCAGGCCTAACACTAACAAAACTCCTCAAATTCTCCAATCCAAACCGGAAGAACGACAAATTCAATTCGAAACGAAACCGGAGGTTTCCGAGACTTCGGTTTCTCGTAAACCGTCGCTGAAAGTATCGTTACCTCGCAAGACGGAGTGGATTCACTTCTCGAAGCCGGCGCCGGATACCGTACCGGTGCTTGCGGAGCAGGAAAAGAAGCACTACAGAGGAGTAAGGCAAAGGCCGTGGGGTAAGTACGCGGCGGAGATCCGTGACCCGAACGAGAGAGGCTCGCGCGTGTGGCTTGGAACCTTTGATACAGCGATTGAAGCCGCCAAGGCCTACGACCAAGCAGCGTTTAGACTGCGTGGCTCGAAAGCCATACTGAATTTTCCACTAGAAGCTGGGAAGTGGAGGACACGCGCCAGTGAAGGGAGTGGTGAGCGGAAACGGTTGAGAGAGGAGGTGATTGTGGAAGAGAGAGAAGTGAAGGTGAAGAGAGAGGAATGTGTGAAGGAAGTTCCGTTGACGCCGTCAAATCGGATGGAGTTTTGGGACAGTAGTAATGACGTGAAGGCGATGTTTAATTGGCCGTTATTGTCGCCGTTATCTCCTCACCCGATGTTAGGATTTCCTCAGCTTATGGTTCAATAAGTGTATCATTTTTTTAGAAATTATTTTTTTTTTCATTATTGAATTTGTGAATTTTTGTAGTATATATGGATAGAATTGAAATTTAAACAACTTTATGGCACTTTTAATATTACGAAGTTCTAATTGTACTAGTAGTTCATTAATTTTTTTTTACGTATTTTTTCTTTTGAAAAAATACAAGATCTTATTTTAAAAAGAAACAAATTACGAGTCAATTATACAAAAACTCACGAAAACAAGAAAACCATAAATTGATGAAAAAATATATCATTATTTCAACAAAGAAAAAAATTGACATTAAAATAAATCAGTTACTCAAATGGGAACGAAAAAATGATTCTTAAATTATGAATGTCTTTAAAAAATATATAATTGAGATATAGATAATTTCAAAAAGAATTCAACTAACATTTGATTAATTTTAGAAAAATGCGACCATAATATACAGTAGATCAACTTTAAAGATATGAATCACAACAATGCGGAGACAAACAGCAAATTTAAAACAAAATACATAACTCAAAATGGGATAATTGTCTCAAATCTACCTCAAATAACAGTCTCGAATTTGTCTCAAATGAGGGTGATCTATGTTGCTGAAGGATGCCTATACCGACTAATCAATGAACAGTATAAATAAATGGTTTGATTTATTAACATCATCTGCAATGAAATGAAGAGTAGAACAGCAAGGGTAGTATGATCAAATACATGCCAGTCTTGCGAGCAAACTACAGTCACATTTTCGACGGAAGTGCTCGACTCTTTAACAATTCAGATGTCACATGGATCAACAACTGATGAAGAATGGATTCTTCTTGGTGGAAGGAGAGAGGCGGCTGCCACGAAGGAATAAAGGAACTTTTTTTCTTTTTTTGTGTCTATATTTTTTAGTGTTTATTTTCTCTAAATTAGGTAAATATAAGGTTTTCTACTCATATTAGATGAACGGATCTTAGTTGGACTTTTCTAACCTATTTAAAAAGCCTACAACTAATTACTAATAATTAGTTAAACTCATTAGTTGACCCACCAACTAATGAACTCGGATTCCACCATTGACCAACTAGAATCGATTCACCTATAATGGGTAGACTTCTTTTCCAACATTTATCATAGTAATTGCTGGTAGAATCCAATAGATAAAAGATGAAATTGAATTTTTTGGGAAAAAAGAAAAGAGAGA
>CAODLS012329261.1:0-12990 GCA_948243855.1 Flueggea neowawraea | reverse complement strand
CAGGATTTCACCCATCTTACTTCACTTGAAACACTTGACTTATCTTCAAATTATCTGTCTGGCTCCATTCCTGCTGCTCTTGGAAAGCTTCAAGGATTGAGGATACTTCTTCTGTATTCGAATTATCTCTCCGGAAATATTCCCCGTGAAATAGGCCTTTTGAAAAACTTGGAAGTTCTTCGAGGAGGAGACAACTTATTATCAGGTGAAATTACACCAAGCATTGGTGACTTAACTGAGTTGAGAGAATTGGGTCTTGCTTATTGCCAATTTAATGGAAGTATTTCAGCTGAGATAGGTAATTTGAAACATCTGGTGTCTCTTGACTTGCAGAAGAACAGTCTCAGTGGCCGTGTCCCAGAAGAGATTCAAGGATGTGAAAAGCTTCAAAATTAAAGGAGGGATTTCTCCTTCAAGCCAATGACAAACCAACTGATTAATCTCCACAGGAAGATGACCACTCAATTTATTTCCCAGCAGATTCAAGTACTTCAAGCTTGAGAGAAAACTCAACTCCTCAGGAATCAAACCGGAAAAGCTGTTATTTCCTTGATTTGTCATTCAACAATCTTACAGGAGAAATATCAGCTCAGTTTTCAAATTGTAACAAACTCCAACACCTCCTGCTTAACAACAATCGATTTACCGGTACGGTGCCTTCTTGGTTAGGAAGCTTGGAGGATCTTGGTGAGCTGAATTTGTCATCCAATAACTTCCATGGAGACATACCTGTAGAGCTTGGCAATTGTTCAAGGTTACTAAAGCTTTCTCTTCAAAGCAACAATCTTTCAGGAAAGATACCAAAAGAAATTGGAAACCTTACTACTCTCAATGATCTTCAACTGAAAAAGAACAACCTTTCAGGCTCAATTCCTCCTACGATTCAGGGATGTAAGAAGCTCTTTGAATTACGGCTCTCAGAGAACAACCTGACAGGATCTATACCAGCTGAACTAGGCAGGCTAACAGAGCTGCAAGTGATCCTGTATCTTAGCAGCAACTCTTTCTCCTGCCGAATTCCACATTCACTTGGAAGCCTGATAAAGTTGGAGAGACTAAACCTCTCAAGTAATCACCTCCAAGGAGACATACCCATTTCACTTACAAAGCTGACAAGTCTCCACATGTTAGACCTGTCATATAATGATCTTCAGGGCCAAATTCCTTCCACTTTTTCAGGATTCCCACTTAGTTCCTTAATTGGCAACGACAAGCTATGTGGTCCACCATTAGCATCGTGCCTGGAATCAAGACATCAATCGAAAAGGCAGCTTTCCAACACTGCTGTTGTGGTCATTATAGTGATCATTGTGTTCACTTCCACCGTGATATGCATGTTCATGATTTACATGATGGTAAGAATATGGAGCAATTGGAGAAGGAGAGTTTCAATATCAAAGTCGGAAGGTCATGGCCATGGCAGTGAACAGAGAAGAGAGGAAGAGAAGTGGGTCCATGGAGAGGGAAAAAGAAGAAATGGGGAGTGCTGGAAAGTGAATTCCATGGCATTGATTCTTTCACAGGAAAAACAGACATGCATTTTTCACTTCAAAGAAGATGCAGAAAATACATTTGCTTGAAAGGATCATACTTTTTATGTGAATTCAATCGCTCTTGTTACTGAAATTACTTACCATCTTTGCTATTTCCTCTCCTTCCATTTCAACCCAAAATATTAGTTTTCTTTTTTGATGTGTAACAATTTTTCAGGTATTCTTTTTACCAGGAATTTTTCAGGTTATAATTGGTTCATTGATAATATAGTATTAAGTTGTTTTATCAGTTTTTGATCAGGTATTTGGAATTATAAATTGGACTCAACATAGTCATATTTATCTTATTAAAAGTATAAAAATTAGACATACATTTGAGCTCATTTAACAAGGTTAGCAATATCCGGCACAATGTCATTAAACAATGTTCATGAGTTAACACAAGCTTGTTTGGCACAGACAAATAACTTGAAAAATACACTAGGAAAAATACACTATATACGTGTTTGGTAAATATCTATTAACATATAGTATATAAGAGCTTTTTTTGAGATATTTCATTATATGAAATACTTTTATTGTCCTCATTTATCATTATCTTTTAATTACATAACTTTTGAAAGAAGAATAAAATTATTATATCACATATTCTTATGCATGACAAAAGACTTACATTAACTTATATTTTTACTATTCCGACATGCAAAACCTCTTATATATTATATGCTAAATATAAAACATGATGTTGTGCCAAGCGAGCCTACATTTTATTTAACTTTTTGATGGGCTTAAATTTTTTAGGTGACATATTTTGGTGAGAAATTCTACAGGGTAAATTACATAATACACTACGGAAGGGTAAAAAAAACCTTTACTCCATACAGGATAACCTTTTTTATTTGTTCCATAGGCAGTAAAGTATCTTTCCATAAGGAGGCTGCAGACCTCGGTACAGTTAGTGCCTTATGATCTATTTTAGGTTTATTAAAGTTTTTTAAAATATTTATTTAAGGTTTATATTTTCTATTTAAGGTTTATATTTTTAAAAAAGTTTATTGGAGGTTTTTTTTAATATTAGTTAAAGGTTTATTTAAGATTTATATTTTTATTTTAAAAAATAATTTTTATTTCTGTAGAAATAGATAAAAAGTTAGTCCCGAAATAGAAGACCAAAAGTGTAACTTTCATGAAATGAATATTTCTTTAATGTATGTGTCCCTTCTGTGTAATTTCTGGAAGTTTTGTAGCAGAAGGCACGAGCCCATGCCTATGAGGCTTAAAACAAAAATCGAAATCGAAGCAATAGAGAGTTGCGGGCCTACGCACTGTTTGTCAGCTTCAGAAGGTCCAGCCCAACTTGGGAGCCTCAGCATGAAATTGTGACAACTTTGGAGATATGAAATTCCGAAAACTGCGTCTGTTTCATTAGCAATTACGTGCATAAATTTCTTTATTTCTCAAACTTCGAATTCCTATATTCTAAACGAAAATTAGAAAATTTCTCCTCCAACATTTTGATTTGACATTTCAAATTAAAAAATAATAAATAAAAATTACAAAAAGTCAGATTAATTTTATGTTCTTTTGTTGAATAGCATTACATCTTTTCTTGATATACACTACACAAAGTTTTTTTTTTTTTGAGTGAGAAAGAAATTTCATTAATCAGACAAAGTGAAGTCAGAAATACATATGAATTGAAATTACACTGCATCCGAAGATTGAGATCCAAAACCACACTTGTTCAGTATTTCTATGCAAAATAATTGAATAAATTTTTATAGTTAGCATTTTTCTTTATTAGGACAAGGTACGACGGAAACAAAAAATCATATGGTTAAGAAAAATGTAAGCTTATCTAATAAGGCCAATGTATTACTTGCAATAAACACATCAACACTTTTAGAAGCCAAAGCACACTTTAAAAGCACACTTCATTCTTCAGTTTGTGCAAAAGATGGCCGCTTTGTTCACTAACAAGTCACATGCGGATGGAAGATTTTTGCACAAAACATGTTAATTTTTTTTAAAAAAAATCCATTTGACCACCAAAAACTATCATGAAATAATATAGACTCCTCTTCTTTTAATTAAAAGACTCGAGTGTGAAGTTTTAAAATTCGATATAATCGTTAAAAATAATGATCATGAATAAGCACAATATGTAAAGTTTGGATACAAAACCAAAACGGCTAGTTATATGTACATAACGAGATGCAAATATAAGTGAATTTGGACAGGAACATGCATAATAAGAGGAAATAAAAAGATGTGAACAATGTTATTATTGTATCAAAACAGAAGGAGGAGGAGGAGGACAGGGACAAGGACGGCTTGAATGGAAAATGAGGCATATGGTTGGTGTTTATAAGAGGTCCCCAGGCTCCTCTATGGCAAACCTTGCCTTGCTGTGAAGGCTGGGCAACGGGCAAGTCATTGTTGTCAAGAAGGTTGCTGCTGGGACTGCCCCAACATTAAACAAGTAGTATTTTCATGCAACTTGCATTGGTCGTGAATTGCAAGTTGTTGTAGTCTTTCGAGGAGGGCCATATTTCAAGAATATCCTTTTCATTTTATATTTTTAGTCTTACCCTCCAAACGTGGAAGGAACTGCAAATTTAGACAGTTTCTCGATTTGATGTTCGAAAATGAAATTGCCAAAAAGTTAGCTGCCATTTTCGGAAACTGAGACGTTAGAAAGGTTTCTTCAGGTATTACTATCCGCAGCATCGAAGCAATCCCACTTGAATTAGGTTTTTGAATCATGAACTTGAATTAGAGTTGACAACAAAAGTTCAAAGGAGTTTATTATAATCTATATAAATTGACCATTCATAATCACTTTAGACCAGTCTCACAACTGAAAGAATCAAATTTAAACCAATATGTTAGAGCTGATGAGGCACATTTACTTCCGAACTTTCTCAACTTCTCCAGACCTTAAACTTGATCAACTGCAGGGACGAAGAGGAAATAGAGACTTCCTTCTCCCGATTCTATCTTAGTTAAAGTCATTTATATTATATATATGATATAATATTTTTTTTAAATATATTGTGTCGTGTAATCGTTTTTTTTCCTTATTTTAAATTCAATTAATTAATAATATAATTTTAAAAATGCAATGCTACTCGTTTCGATGCAATATCGCAGTGATAGCATGTCGCCGTGGCAATGTCTACCGTCCGACCAACAAATTCGATATTCACGTCTACTCTAAATACATGTTTAAAATGTTTATGGTTATCATCTATCTGATTTATAGTGCTGAAAAGTTTAGGCTATATTTAATTGAGAAAATAATTTTTGTAATTTTTTTATTTGTTTCATATTTTTTAAAAAATGGAGAAAATATATTTATTAATCAATTTCTTTTAAACAATTTTTTTTATTTTTTTACCTCTATTTTTTTAATTTTTTAGAAAACAATGAAAATTTTTCTCCCTATAAAGTTTTAATCGTTCTTTTTGGATGGAAATGAGCAGGAGGTGCAGAAATTTTCAACGAGAGTCAGTGCTAGATTAGACAGAGGCTTATCAAATGTGGATTGGCGTTTGCTTTTCCCAGAAGCAACGATTCACCACCTGGCTGCCCTCCAATCTGATCATACGCCCCTGTTGCTCACCCTTTCTTCCCATCAGCTAGGAGATAAAGCTCTACGCCCGTTTCGCTTCCAGGCTGAATGGATGCTCCACCCCTAGTATTAGCAGTTTGTCAAGGATAAATGGGAATCCAATAAACCATTACCTGCTTCTCTTGCTACTTTCAAACTTGTTTTATCTGAATGGAACAGGATGATTTTTGGCGATCTCTAACAAAAGAAAAGTAGGTTATGGGCTCGTCTTGCAGGAATACAGCATGTTCTCAGTTGGAGGAAAAACTAGGGACTAATAAAACTTAAGCGAAACCTGCAAAAGGAGTTTTCCCAGGTGTTGGAGACTATCAGTTTGCACTGGTTCCAGAAAGCGAAAGTTGTCACTCGTTATGATGGAGATAGAAACACCAAATATTTCCACTCCTCTACTATCATTAGGAGGAAGCACAACCAGATTTAGGCTTTAAAGGGTGAAAAAAATTAATGGATCTCTGACCTAGGGGAGCTATCTAATCATGTCTCATGTCATTTCAGAAACATACATACAGAGGAAAGCAAACTGAGTTGTTAGATTATTTTCCTATGATTGCTAATTAACACTTTCAGTTGCTGAACAGGCTTTTCACTGCTGATGAGGTTAAGCATGCTCTTTTTGACATGGCACCGCACAAATCTCCGGGGCCGATGGATTTCCAGCTATCTTCTATCAAAAGAGCTGGGAGGTTATTAGAGTAGACATGTGTGCCAAAGCCTTACAGGTACTAAATCAAGAGGCAAGCCAGGAAAACATCAACCAAACATTGCTGGTTCTTATCCCAAAGGTTGATAAATCCTCAACAAGCCTCACAACTAAGGCCTATTAGTCTCTGCAACATTGCATTCAAAGTCATTACCAAGGTAATTGTTAATCGTCTCAAATTTGTCCTACCTGAACTGATTAGCCCTACACAAGCAAGTTTCGTTCCAGGATGTAGCATCCACAACAACATCATTATTGTGTAGCAGGTGCTTCACATTATGAGAACCCGGAAAATGCAAAAGGGTATGATTTTTTCTGAAAATTGATTTAGAAAAAGCCTAGGAAAGATTGTGTTGGCCTTTTGTGAGAGATACCTTACAGAAGATGGGAATCCCAAATCATTTATGTGAAGTTATTATGAATTGTATATCTACCACTTCTAAGTCGCTTCTCTAGAACGGAAGTTTAACTGAGGAATTCAAACCGTCAATTGTATGGAGAGGCTCACCCATCTCATTGAAGGTGCAGTCCAAAGTAGGCACCGGAAACCAGTTAGGGCAAGCAGAAGAGGATCACCAATTTCCCACTTGTTTTTTGCAGATGACCTGGTATTGTTTGCAGAGACATCGCTGGAATAGTTTGGAGTTATTAAGAACTGCTTGGATTTTTTCTGTGAAGCATCAGGAGCTAAGGTCAACTACGCCAAGTCAAAAATGTGCTTTTCCAAAGGGACCAATCTGAATACAACTGCAACTATAGCTGAAATGTCCGGAATTCCAGTAGCAAATGATATTGGAACTTATTTAGGAATGGCAATGGTTCATAAAAGGAGGAAAGGGGACAAATATCAAGCCATTTTAAACAAGATCAACTCAAGGCTTGCCGGTTGGAAAAGCAGGTACTTGTCCTTTGATGGGAGAGTTACTCTTTCTAAATCTACCTTATCTGTGATGCCTATGTTTGCCATGCAAACGGCCTATCTTCCCGGCTCGGTATGCAAGAACATTGACAAGAAAATTAGAGGCTTCATCTGGGGGTGTACAATGGAAAAACGGAAGATCCACTTAGTTCCATGGGGTGAGGTGATTAAACCTCTTGACTGTGGTGGCTTAAATATCTATCCAGCCAAACATTTAAACCTAGCCCTTATGGAAAACCTAGGCTGGAATATGATTGAAAGGGATGGAGCATTATGGAAAGAAGTACTCCAGCAAAAATATGGAAGTCTAAATTTGGATTTACCTCCTCCTGCTAACAACTCAAATACTTGGAGGGGAATGAAGCAAGCTTGTCCTATCACTAGCAATGGTAAACGGTGGAGTCTTGGTAATGGAAGGAAAATTAAAATTTGGCTAGATGTGTGGTTGGGGGACTCTCCTCTAACTTCCAGAGCTTCTACACGCATCCCAGACAATGAGCTAAATCATAAAATTAGTTGCTATTGGTTCCAAGAAAATTGGCATTGGCATACACTAATGCAATATCTGCCGAGAGATACTCTTGTTGAATTGGCTAGTTATGTTGTTGCTACAGACCAGGCTGTGGAAGACTTTTTTTGCTGGAATGGATCCTCTTCGGGTGATTTTTCTTTGAAGGGTGCAGTTCAATTCCAACAAGAGGATAATAATTCCATCAACAAAGATTCTGGAAGAAAATATGGAAGATTAAAACCACACAACGGATAAGAGGATTCTTGTGGCAAGTAGCTCATGATGCCCCCTTCTCTAATGGCAACAGAGTGAGACGTCATTTGAGCTCATCTGGTAACTGCCATTCTTGCCCTTCAACCTTAGAGGATGTATTAAACGTTCTGTGGGATTGCAGAGAAGCGAGGAGAGTTTTGTCGGAGCTAAGGTCGTTAACCATTTGTTCTCAGTTCTTCACTCTTAATTTGCAGGATTGAATATGGTTTAATATTAAGAACGATGAGGAATGGGCAGCTTTTTTTAGCACCACCTTATGGTGGCTCTGGCGATGGAGGAACTCCAAGAGTTTCGGGTAAGCAGAGGATGTCCCTTAAGGTCAAGCTGTGTTCATACTGCAAGAAGTCAGTGACTATTTCTCTGCTTACGCAATACGTACCAGCAGCTTGGTGACACCAACTGCTAAACAAACTGTGTTGATTGGATGGAAACCCCCAAGGCAAGATACAATCAAACTGAATACTGACGGTGTGGCTCAAGGGAATCCGGGCCTTGGGGGTGGTGGAGGTATTGTTAGAGATCACGCGAGTAAATTCATTACTGCTTTCAAGTGTTCAGTGAGGAGAACCTAGGCAATTAAAATAGAACTTTTTGTGGTTTGGAAGGGGCTGAATTTGGCTCGACAGTAGTGTTTTTCGAAGGTTGAGGTTGAGGTGGACTCTCACTCACTTCATACTTGGCTCACCTCCACAGATGTAAGGACTGGATGTCACAGAGGCATGTTGGAGAATTGTCGACGTTCGATTGCCTTACAGGACTGGAACGTCGCCGTCTTAAAGATATACAGAGAAGCAAATGTTTGCACTGATTGGTGATCGAAGCAGGGACTTACGATCTTGTACTAATGTTTTCTTGAGTCCTCCTAAGGACCTTTATCATTTGTTGTTAGCAGATGTTAGGGGCATTGCTTGCCCAGGTTAATCAATATTAAGAGGGCTTGTCCCATCCCTTGCACCAAAAAAAAAAAGTTTTAATCGCGCTCTTATGAATCGTTGCTCTTAGAAACACTTCTCGGCACCCATGTTTAACATTTCAGGGAACCGAGCAAGAAGGTTGAAATAACCAGTTCATGCCACTCTTTTATAATCAAAATCCACGATTTCTCACTAAGAACCAGTCATAGCTTTCAGAAGAGATTAATTGACGTAATATTCATACATTTATATACAGAAAAAGAAGGGAGATCGCAAGCATTCATGTCATTGCTGCTCCCCAGTACATAAAATCCTGCCATCGGCATATTCCTACACATTTGTAGAATCAGTCAAAATCGAAATCAATTCTACCATTCTAGTTAAAATTCTCTAATCCTAAGATTTCATTATCCAAGACTAAGGTTTCCGTCCTTAACTAGAGGTCAGTCTCCGTCTCGCTCTTGGTTTCTGATCTGCTATGGTACATGGGTTCAAGTTACCTGTCCGCTCCGGCATTCCTAAATTCGACTGCATAGGCCAACGCCACTAGGCCTTTGTTCCCCCCCTCCCCCTCTTCCCTATTCCTTTTCTCACGAGAAAAGGGTGATGTTTTACAAATCAAAGAATTGAAACAAAAGCTACAAACAAAATTTACATCTTTACATATTTTTCTCTTCCTTCAATACATTCGGTGTGGCCAATTCAGCTATAAGCCAATCGTAATCTCGTTGAACTTCTCCTATTTCACTTTTAAGTCCGGCGACCTGCAAGAACAAGAATCGATTAAAAGAACTCAACCACAATACAACAGCAACAGTTAAAAATAGCGTATACGTAGAAAAGATGATAGAGGAGCGAGCAATGACTTCTGAAACTATACAGTATACCTTTAGCTCAAGTTCCTGTCTCCTCTTCTCATATTCCAAGCATCTGAGAACAAAATACACATGCAAGTGAATGTTCTGCGATGCGTGATGTTCAGTATAATCCAAGTTCCCTAAAACTCGAGTACAAAGACTCAGCTCCAGATTGAAATTTTCATATTACAAAAACATTTGCAAAGGGCTAGTCTTAATCCACAGCTTCTTTATGCAAAGGTAGATTTATGAAATATGACCAAATTGACGATTCACACAATGAACTGATATAAGCTATATGGACAAGAAAAATTGAGGACAATCACGCAAACACAATGATATTTCAATATACTTACTGTGCAAGAAGTTTCTTGTTTTCTTGCATCAAGTTTATGATCTCCTGATTATTCATCTGGTTCGCATCATTACCCACAGGCTGACAAAAGAAAAAGAAAAAGAAAAAAATGGCTAAATAGATGCAGATATGAAAAAGTGAGATGCATAATAAAGAAAACAAGCAGGCAGAAACAATGGCGTGGAAATTAGTAAAATTTTATCAATTTCATACAGAAGAAATGTCTTGGTGAATTGAAAATGTTACAAGCATGTTCATATCATCAAAAATGCTCTCCTATAAACAGATAATATCATCCCAACTCTATGAAGCTGGAGGCTAACACAATAAAGCCTTTATATTAAATCCTGTTGTATATGTCCTCTAACCGTTAAATTATTGACAATCAGTAATAATACCCAAACTTCAAAAAGAAGGAAGAGATTAGGAAAGAACCTTTATTTACCCAAGATAAGGTAGATGCAAACAATATGAATTTAAATAAATGCTTCAGGGTCAAATAAAGGTATAACTTCGTTAGTATGTGGACTATTGTATGCACACTGTTCCAGTGTGTTTTAGATGCATGATTTTCATACAAACCTCTGTATCACGTCCTGGAACAATGGCATTGTTCCTTGGCCCCGCCTTCCTTTTCCTATTTCCAAGTTCTATTATTTCATGCTCCTTCCTCTTGGTGCGCGATTCTGGCACGAAATAGAAGATCAAATCCATATAAATAACATGCAATCAATAAGAACACTAAAGCTCTTGAATTGAAGTTTAACTCTTGTCAAGTCAAGCATTAACTCTCTAGTCTGTACCTCTAATAGATGCTATATTTGCATTAGTAGTTGCTGGAGAGTTTTGTTTCAATGCAACGGGTACTTTACTACCACCATGAGATGCATCTCGTAAAAGTGTTTGAGGTTTTTTCTTAACTTGGTATCCTATTAGTCCACAATGATAATCCCTGCCAAAGTTCAAAAATCAGTAGTCATGTTGTATTGTACCATACTCAATTAAAAAATTGTTCTAAAAATCAAGACCAAAATTCCATCCACGAAAAAAAAAAATTATAATAAAATTTAGAACTGGATAGCTGCAATTGTTTTGCAACTTGAAAGTAATCATGCATATGACCAGATAGATGCCCACGGACAGAACAGAAGTATGATCCTCACAGCTTTCAAATGCAAACTTGAAAAATTTTGCACTTTCCCAAACATGTTCTACATAGAAATAGAAGAGTTACCAGTACTCCCAAGTCATCTCCTTCAATCGCTGTTCAAGCTTCTGAAAAAGAGAAGTTCTCTCAAAATCTTGTTTATTATGTGTTGGCTCCACAAAATTTGCTCCTAAAATACCTAAATTATGACCATGAATTGATTAATCATATCGCATTACTGCACACAGAGCAAAATATAACTCAAAGCATAGGATGACTCAAAACACAAGCAAAACGCAATTCAAATATTGAAGTTTCTTACCAACTACCCCTCTTCCCCTACTGTCTGCAAAGCTCACAACTGGCCAGAATGGCTGTATCCAAAAGAAAAAGAGATGGAATGAATAAGTTTTCAAGATTATAGCAATGAAGGAAATATGAAGATTTGAAGAAACACTTAAATCTATATAACTACAATGTGTGGTGGTGGTTAAATAAATTTCAAATGTAAGATTATTAAGAGGAACTTATGGGATTTTAAACAATTATGCAGATCATCAAAAGATATTCTCTATGCAAAATTAACAATGAAAGAAACAATTACATCGTTATGATACACACTACTATTAATGCTTCATAAAGAGTGCATTGAAATGTAAGGAGCAATATGGTACCTTTCTATCAGTTACATAAGATCAAAGATACACATTTACCCAAGTATATCACAAAGCAAAGACGATGGTAGGCTCATAAATAACACTATTCTTAGTAAATATTACATCTTGGAGCCATAATCACTGTTTCAATCATGAAAAACGACTATGATGCAAGAATGCTGGGACTTCTTTTGAAGTAGATAGTGGTTCCAGTTTCTTGAAATATTCAATTTCCATCACAATCATGTACTGTGCTTCTTGACATTCAATGTTTTTTGAACCCTGTTGAGCAAACTAACTCCTAATAGATCAGATCACAATATACACAGAAAACTTTGCAAATATTTGGACAGAGGCCAGATACAAAATGAAGATAAACAGCCATTTTACTAATCTAAATTGCATATTCCTTAATTGAAAGAAAGTTACCGATATTAGACGGTTCTTGATATAGATATTGAAACCATGGACATAGACTTGAGGAGCTTCTTTTAAAAATCCAATTGTAGTGACAACTTGACCCTGTATGACCAAATCGAGAGCACCCACCAATGATGGTCATTGAAAATGTGTGCCATATTTTTGCTTATCACATAAGAATCACATGCATAAAAAGAAGAATACAGATACATAAAAAAAAAAAACAGCAAGATAAATGATTAAATATACATGCCACCAACAGACTGAAAGAATATTGAGATCACAAGATTTAAAAGAAATTGTTCATTTCAAGTTATTTAAGTTTGCCAAGTGATTTGCTTTAGTTCAATATTTGATTAATATATTTGAGATAGTACATGCTCAAGGAATGTAAATAGTGATGAATTCAGGCTACCTCTACATTTTCACCAGTTTGAGGTCTATACAAGATGTATTCAGGAAATTTGAGATCATCAGCAAGATTATGCTGTTCAACAACTTTCCCTCGCAAAATTATTTTGAAAGTTTCAGGTACATGAAAGTACAATATAGACAAATATACCTGTGGAGTACAAAAAAGCCAGACTTGGCAAAGTTAATAAGTTATATTGTTTATATGTATAAATGTGTGTGCATTTGTAAAATTTACATAAACTTAAACGAAGAGAATAATGTAATCTATGAGCTGTGTGTGCATTTGTAAAATTTACATAAACTTAAACGAAGAGAATAATGTAATCTATGAGCAATGTGTTGTTCGTTAACTGTCCTCCAGGCAGGAAGTGTCCCTACCTTTTTATATCCCCACCAATACGAATATCCTACAACCCCAAAGTACAAGTAAAATGTTCTGAATAGTAACATTACAAGATCAAAAACTTTAAATTTAAGAATCATAGAAATTAACCTCAGGATCTGCATCAAAGTCTAGCTCCACATGGCCATCGTCATTCAACCACAAATTATAAACAATGACCTTTGTTCCATGAGGTCCAATGTCATTAAACTGCAATCAAATAGACACGTGTCAAAGTAAGATTGAAAGAGGTTATCTGCATAGATGGAGAAGCACAATATCTCGATGAAAAATTTCGTGCTGAATGTAAGGTTA
>CAODLS012328899.1:0-15862 GCA_948243855.1 Flueggea neowawraea | reverse complement strand
TACTATATGATCTTTAAGTTTGTTGAGATTGCCAATTTTTAAGGTCTAAATTTTTTACCTCTAGGTTATAAGTTGGAAACTCATCTTTTAGAATTTAGACTCTTAAGTTCTAAAATTCCCAACTCTCAACTCTCTATTTAGGATTATTTTTTTTCTTTTGTTTTACTATTCCACTTCAAACAGAAAAATACATAAAAAAAATGATACTAACTCACTTCTTAGGTGTTACTCATTAAGTTACCAAAAAAAACCTTAAAGAGTGTAGGTTCGCTCATGATACTGAGTGTGAATTCTACAAATTCTTGAACTGAAGAATCAAACTGATTAGACTGGAGTTGAAAATATATCTGTTGACTTTGACTTTTTTAATCTTGAGTCTTCTTGAAATGTAAAATATGGGACCATTCTTGATCTTTATCAAGAACTATTCTGAAAGTGGTCTTGAACCATATTAAGCTATCATTTATATATATGAACCGAAGAACTAATCTTTATTGTCTATCTTTAAATAAAACTATATAGTTTTGTTTGAAATTACATCATTTTGAAGAATTTATTGAATCTAACATTGTGAGAGTTCAATTTTCTGCAAGTTTTTAAACTCGTCTTTTATGTTGTGCCATTTTTTATCCTCATTGCATGCTCTTATAGTGAGGTAGCATTTTAGCAATCTTCAGAAGTGATTGTTGCACGCATTTATGGTAGGGCCCCAATTTCTTGCTAACCTTTATATTTACACTACATTTTGGTAGCTTTCAAATTTTCGCAGTGTGGATTTATGGTGAGATCTCAGTTTGGATTAAAGTGATGGAATATTTATAAAATTGTCCATCACTTTTTTATAAATTCTCTTCTTTTTTCGGAAGGGCTAATTACACAATTATATCCAACAAAAATCAAAATTCCACAATTATACGCCATGAAAATAATTTTTCCTGGCAGCGTCATTGTTTGAATTTTATATTCCTCCATTTATTTTCTTCATGCATCATCATCTCAATATATTCTCCATGCATTACCACTTGCATGTATGAATGAGTCTTTTTTTTAACTGTAGATTAGTATTTTTTTTTTGTTTTTCGTAAACTTAAAAACAACATTGAATCAGCAAAAAATTAAAGTAAAATAAACTTGTTGATTATTTTTCTTAAGTTCGATAAATATTTTTTCTGCAATATATATTTTTTAGCTTATGTTAGTTTATTTTCTGTTGTTTTTACATATTTATATAAAAGGATTTTTTGTGCTTTTTTGGTCTTCCAAAAACTTAAAAACAACATAAAATCAACCAAAAATTTATTTGTTGGAAAAAGAAAGGAAAAATAACATTTTTTAACAAAGGAAAAAAAAGACCTGCTTTTGGTGGTTAAAAAAAAAAAGCATGATTGTTAAGATTGGGCCGTCGAAAATCAAGCGGCTCAACCATTAAAAGCAGCTAATCAATTAAAACGTGATCGTTTTAAAAACGACATTGGCCATAAGTGTGGGAATTGCCATTCGTTGCGGTCTGGGAGGAGTTTGAAGTTATGGGTATGTAATTTCGTCTTTTCGGAAAACAAGAGTTCAAAGTGGGGAATGTGCATTGTGGTTCAAATCAACGAGGGCCAGTTATCACGGGTCATTAAGAGTATTTTCTTGGCCCAAGCCATTCCCAGGAACTTTCGTTTGTAATTTTGAACAAGATTCTTTCATACTATACACACGTGATACATCAATTTTCAAACAAGCTACTTCATTGATATATTCATATGTCTATAAGCGTTGTTCTAGTTGGTAAGTAAACAATGACTTATACCACAAATTTTGAGTTCAAATACTATGAGAAATAACTATTAAAAAAACCATATTGGGGGTGCCATCACTAAAAAATTCTTATCCGATTCAAACGTGGTTTTAAAGCATTTTCACTCTTTTTATCACATTTTTATGATTCTGTAATAACTAAATATCTAAATTGTTCTATATAAATTAAGCCGCTAAAAATTTTTCTTAATATTTTTAAGGAGTATATTTTTCTTCGTCGACCCGAACCACTTCAAAGGCATTCGGACGGCAAGTCGTTCGTATTTAATAGGGGTTATACTGACTACAAGTCTACAACTTCTATGCCGATAAATATTAGTTTTGAATGACCATAGATGTATCGTGGTCTGATTTCTAACACCATAGTTTTGGAAAAAAACACGTTCGAATACGGATTGGTATCATGAGCAACGTACGTTATCTCAACTTGTTTTTTTTTTGTCCAATCTCAACTTGTTTGTTTAGGGTTGAAGGTGCCTATAGAATTAATTGACAAATAGTATAATCAATGAATGAAATAATGATTCAAGTTATTAATCTTGATACACAACGAAAATCACATAAACGAAGATCAAATTTGTATGCTAGTCTTGTAAGCAAACAATGGTCGTGTTAAGGGGGAATGCAAGTCTCTTTCACAATCTAAATATCGCACAATGATCCAAAACATAGATTCATTCTCGACGGAGAAAGAGGAACAAACTCCTCTCTTTCTTCTCTAGACATCATCGGCCTCCTCTCTTTTGGAGGAAAGGTGGAATGTTGTGTGTGTCAAATGTGGAAGTGATTAATATAAATAACGTGACTAAGTGAGTTTAGATGACTCCTTATATAGTTGAGTTATATGAGTGCACCTGCAATCTTTATAGAGCCCATTCGCTTAGTCAATTGGGCTTGGTAATTGAATTCATCATATGGTCATGATTCACACTTTGATCGAATTGAATTTGGTTTAATCCATTTTTTCCTAACTACGGTGAATATAACATGTTTTATATTTTTTTAGAAGATATATCATATAATTTTATTTTGGGTGAAATATACGGCAGTCTCTGAAGTTTAGTGTATTTTCTATTTCGGTCCACAAGTTTAGAAATTAGCCGCTCTGATCCCTCACTTCTAACTTCGTTAATCAAATATAACAAAAATCTGATATGACACTTCTAACAAAAATCTTTATGTCATTAAACTCTTAAACTTAGTAGATCCATGTGTCATGTTAAATTTCCGTTATATTTGACTAACAGAGTTAGGAGCGAATGACTGGAGTGGCTAATTTTCAAACTTGTTGACCGGAATGAAGAATACACTAAACCTCAGGGGCCGCCATGGATTTTGCCCTTTTATTTTTATTACTATTTTTTAAACTTATTTTGGTCTAACTAAACTCATATTGATGAAGGAAAAAATGAATATGAATGCATAAATTTATTTAATAAAAATTCTGATGAAGTTAGCTTTTGTATATCCATTTCAATTCTTTGCTTATTAACGGCAAATTCTTTGCTTATTAAGGGAAAAAAAAGAAGAAAAGCTACGCATTTTACCCCAAAATGAGAAAAAAAAAATTTAAATTCCGGTCTTTATTTATTAAGGAAAGCATATTTTCGTGACTCGACAAAAAGTAAATTCCACCACAACAGGTCAAAACCAAAGACATGAAGGAAACACCAGTAGACTTATTACCTACCTATTAGTATTAATGTCGCCTTCAACATTAGGAGATTGAAAAATCGATAAGGTGAAATGAAACGATATTATGTTATCAATGCACAAAATACAAGTATGGGGAGCCTTTTTGTTATTTACAGTGACTTGTATATGTGGCCCAAAGTTTATATGTGCCAAATTTGGAGAACTTCAACTAATTATAAACTACTCATCTTGGAAGAAAACTTGTTCGCTAGTCATTTTGAATCTTTTAAAGTGGGCGATATTTTTTTAAAAATAAATATAGAAGAAAAAATCCCTAGGACTTACGTAGATGATACTAAATTATACTCCTTTCCTCCCATTTTATGTGATATTTTGCTTTTTATTTTTTTTTTCCGGCCTCACATAGGTATAGCCCAACCCAAACTCTGAGGGTGCTGCTCGAGACCCCCGGATGTCTTGCATCATTGGACACCGGGGGAGTACCCACCGCTTGGGCATAATTGATCGAAACAGATTTTGCTTTCTTGTTAGTAGTTTATGTTTAAGGAGTCTTAAATAACTGGTGCCTTTTCTTCTTTAACCCTTACTTTTTAACAATTAATGTTGTTTGTTTATTGGTGTAATACTTATAACTTAAGAGGACTTGTTTGAAATTTAAGAAGAAATAAATGAGGGTGTAAAAGGAATATTGTAAAACTAGTTATAGACCAACAAGATTTGTGGATTTTTTTAATTTATATTAAATATAAAAAAATTGTGTATTATTAAAAAAGCATAAATAAAAATTTTAATTTTTATTAAACTAATTTTTCTAAGTTATTAAACCCTTCTTTTTTTGTTATATTTTGAGTATGATTATATGTTTTTTCTTCATTATTGCAAATAAAAATCTTTAATGTCTCGTTACCCTTAAAAAAATAATATACATTTGAGCATGATAGAAATATGATGATAGAGATACAATCTAACATATGAAAGTAACTGTTTTTTGCTTTTATTAATTGTTATAGCAAAACAAATAGTCAACGGTATTGTCTCCATTGGAATTTAAAGGTAATTTGATATCCAAGGGAGTCAGAGGAAGCCGACGAATAAAAACCTTATGCCCAATATTGTAGTTAGTAATTATTTCCGCTCATTTCACATGTTCCCCAAGTGAGTGACAACCAATTGAATACATTTAGACAATCCAACAGTCTAATCTATTGTCACGACCCATTCCCAGGACCATGACCGGCGTATGAGGTGAACCGTCTATGAGAGCCCGGCCCATCCTGCACAAGCATCCAAAGTGCAGAACTTCCACCCAATATCATATTCAAATAAATAATAAAACCAAATAAAGATTTAAACCTTATTTAATTAAAACAAACATATATTATATTAAGTGCGAAAATTATTTCAAATTAAAATATTTGAAATGTTAGAAATAATAACAGAATAAAAAACACATCCCACAGGAATCTGGTGTGGAGCATCTGATACAATCATACAAACGGGACCCGGTTGAAAGGCCACTGACCGCAATGTCAGAATACCTCACTGATCATCAAATGCCAAAGATCACAGTCCACAAGAATCACCTGCAAGATGATGATAAACAGGGACAAAACAAAGAAAGGGGGTCAACCCAGTGAGGGACAACACTCTAGATCGTCTTATATGTGCCTCACAAAGACTGTTTTGAAAACAGTTTGAAAATAACACATGCAGATATAGCCAACATATATATGTTGTAGAATTTTTCCGAGGATGCCTTAGTTAAGTTTGTAGAGCGGAAGCGAGTTGGAGTGAAGAGAGAAAACAACACCTCAAATTATAGTGGTTCGACCAACCATGCATACGCCCACTACCTAAGTCTCACTTAGGATTTTCACTATTGAAGATTGATTCCGGTTCAATCCAACAAAGCCTTACACCAAGGTTGATTGCGGCTCACACCTCTAAGGCCAACAAGGTTGATTATGGCTCACCCCTCTAAAGTCTACAAGGTTGATTACGGCTCATACCTCTAAAACCAACAAGGTTGATTACGGCTCACCCCTTTAAAGCCTACTCAAGGTTGATTACGGCTCAAACCTCTAAAGCCATTACAATGTTGTTTTCTCTAGGCTCACAACAAACCTTTCTCACTCTCAAAGAGTTTTAAAAAAGCATTTACAAAATAAATGAAAGCTTTATGCTAGAGTTTGGTTGCATGAAATTGATGCTCTTGAATCTTGATCTCTATCTTGATTTAGTGTTTTGGAGTGAGGGGAATGATGAAAACTTTTGGGACATGAAAGCATATGATCATCCGTTTTTCTGCCCTTACTTGATGTATTTATAGCCTCTCCAAGTAATATGACCATTGGTGGAGATAAACTAGCCGTTGGAGTACGTTTCTGCCCGTTGTAGCTATCTGTGCCACTCTCACATACGTCACATTATTATCACGTACGTCATCTGAGAATGTTTGCAGCTCACGTAAGTTTGTTTGATCTCACATACGTTGAACATCTTTGAGCAAGTTTTGCATACGTGACATTATATCTTACGTACGTTAACTAAAACACACGAACGTTAAATTATCCTTACGTACATGACATGTGCTTCAAAGGATTCCAGTGGCTTCTGCTTGTCTTCAGACCCTTTTTCACGTACGTGACACATTTCTAACGTACGTGAAGCACTTGCAGTGGCTTGTTTCGCAACTTCGAGCTCTCCAACTTGTTTCTCTTCAAGTCAAACATTTTGCTTGTCATCAAAACATAAAAATGAACTTAATATTGATCACCCTTGATCCAACAATATACATATATATATATACGCTACATATGTAATAACAATTCAAAACCGTTTCAAAATCGTTTGCAACCAAAGCAAACAACATGCACAAAATCATTTTTTGCAACTAAGCAAAACCTTTTCCAGAATATTTTCAAAATAAACCAAAGCTAAGATGCTTTAAAACAAAGCAAAGTTCTTCAGAAATCCTTTTGTCTTAATAACAGTTTCAAAACCAAACCCTGTAAGTTTTTGTAGCTTTTCTCAAAAACTTTAGAATCAAATCTTTGCCTCGTAGGCATCATAATACTAATAGTATTATTTTCAAAAACAAAACATATCTCGTAGATATCAAAGTTAAAAATATATATCACGGATAAAGGACCATAAACATAGTGTGGTGTGGTCTGTACCACTTTACCACCGTATAATGATTATGGACTCTGCCACTAATCCATAATCCAATCATGTGTCTGATCAGGACAACATAGCTACCGTCTACCCCGATAGCTAGGTCATAACATTAATTGGTATACCAAATGCTATGTACCCCGTAGCATAGGCGTCCCGTCTCCAAAACATATACATAGTATAATTAAATCCAAATCATAATGGTCATGTGACCGAGCATGTAAAAAACAAAACAAGTATATAAGATATAGCTTATATATCAAAGTCCAAAACAAAGTCACTGATTTTTCAAAACAATTCCATAATTCAAATATATATATATATATATATATATATATATATATATATATATATATATATATATATATATATATTTGTCTTTCAAAAAAAATCTTTGTTTCGAAAATACATTAAAAAAAACTCGAACAAATATTGTTTATCAAAAACATATCAACGTCCCCAAAGTAGGGTTCATAGAACAACGTATGCAGATCAGAATCGAAACAGGGAGAAAGGATATATACATATGTATATATCAATTTTCGAAAACAGAGTTCGAATATCCATTGACCAAGGTCAAATTATTAACTTAACAAATCCTTAGATTAGTCCGATTTCAGAATATGTGTGATACACATCAAAAATAAATATATGTCAAACAGACACAACCTATATGTCTGAAGCTGTCATCCACTCACCTGGATGCCAAGCTTCCACACTCCGAAACACTGACCACCGGTCGATGGCTGGTCATCTGAGGAACTAAGCTGAATTGAAACAAACATTTACAAACATATCAAATACAGTGACTGTGGCAATACAAAAGATGCATGAGATGCAAATGCAGACTCAAACGCCAACGGTTTCAGAAATCATATGCAAATCGAAAACCTATCGCTCATCGACATTCAAACCTCGATGTACTAGGACAATCAAGTCTCCAATCTGTTTAGAGTTAATTAATCAATACCCAAGGTATTTCTATTACCAAATCAAACTCCAAAATATTTAGAAACTATATTTTTAACCTCAAACTTGCAAAATATCAACTTTCATCTCTATGGGCAAATTACCCCAAAAATTCATTTCTCGATTCAACTGATAGAAATCTGTTTCAAACACTTAAACTGATCAAACTCAACCTCAATAACTCAAATCTATGATTGGTTTATCAAAAACAACTCAAAATCATCAAAATCTACACAAGCCCGAATTAAACCCTAGCTCATTCAGAGCAACCTCAAATATTTTGATTCAAAGCTTGATTCATGTTAATCTAACCTCAAACAATCATAGATAATCATTATATAACATCCAATCCAACAGAAACATCAAATTCAAACCATAGATGCAAATTCGTCCCAAAAAGAGATTCTGAGATTAATACATCAAAATGATAAAATAAGAGAAAATGAAGGACGATCTTACCTCAAACAATCATCATCTAACAACCCTTAGCATCCATCTCATCAGAATCACCAAGAATCAAAATTCTTAAAACAAATCGGACCAAAATGAGGTTCAAAAATCAAAGGCATCAAACGGATGAAAAGAAGAGATTAGATGCTCGATCTTACCTCCAAAGATGTTTATAAACATTGGGGAAGCAAAGACAAAAAGAGAGAATTTTTCTGAGAGTGAGAGAGAGTGAAAAATGAGGAATGACGAATGAAGGTCGGGTGAGAGGGTATTTATAAACCCATCTCGCCAAAACGCAACGTATCACTCATCTTTAGCATTTTTGGCTCATCAACGTGCGTAGTACATCATCTACGCATGCAGAAGGTGTTCAATGTGCATAAATGCTTCCCTCAGTGCACATAGATAGTGCTCAACAACTCTCGGCTTCTACCCAGGTCGACTTCTACGTGCACAGACCCTTCAACAACGCACATAGATGACCTGAAATCCCCACAACTTATTTTTAGAAGAAGAAAAACATGCGCTGCACACACAAATGGCTCAAGGTCCTCACGGTTCATGTCTCAGCGATGAACAACATGCACAGAAACCCTGTCCAACGCACACATACGGCCTACACAACCCTCAAACCCATCTGAACCATGCTCAAAGTGCGTAGTTGCCACTGTTATGCACGTAGTTGGCTTCCAGCAAGCTCTACGAGCACAAAATCATGCCTCCAATGTGTTCTTAACTTCAAATCATAAATTCCATCACTCCTGAGACTTAACCACACCCAAACTTACATAGATAACATCCTTAAAAAGATTTCAAACACCAAAAATCACCTCAAGCTTTTTAGAATCAAATTCTCACATGAACAAAGATTATTATCAATCGAGTGATGTTCCACCAAAGAACTTGTCTGTGTAATATTCCTCCCATTTCAGTTAGAATTTTTGTAGCTTTCTGACCAAGTTCGAATTGATCTTGAGGATAATCAGACTTATTTTTGAGGATTTGGTGTTATCAAATCTCGAGGGAGGTCTAATGCACGTTGGAAAACGTGAAACATCGAGTAGGTGGTTGAGAATGAATAACGTACGTGCAACGTACATTATCGAGTGAGGAAGACGTACATTATCTAGGATGCGAAGATGATCAACATACGCTATCATGGCACGACATATGTTAAGTTGTGTTTTCTCAAATTCGTGACTACTGGATGCTTCACGACGTGCGTTGTAAGGTACAACGTACGTTGTGGTGGTACAACGTACGTTGTGTGCCACCACAACGTACGTTGTCATTGAGTATAACTTACATTGTCTTCGTAATTGTCGAAACAATCCGTCATTTTCTCACTCAAATCACTCTCAATCGGTCTAAAACGCTCCCACGTTGATCCTACAATGTTCCTTATCCATTTCTGAGGTAATATTAACATCTTTTCTTGGTTAATAGCTCCTTTTCATGCATTAATTCATGGAATGTGTTTTTACCAAATTTTTCTAGGGTTTAATTTTAGGATGATTTCTGATGTATTGATGTTAGAAGATGTTAGAATAGGTTAGAAGGGACTTGTATGAACATGATTCAAGCTTTGAATCGAATGATTTGGTGATCATTTGAAGAATCTAGGGTTTAGTTCGGGTTTTTATAATTTTTGAATGATTGATAATTTATTTATGAAATCTGAGGTTAGATTCATGCTCAGGGGGTCGATTAGAGTAGGAGTGTATGTTCAATTTTGCTGGGTATCGAGCGAAACGAAATTTGGCCAATTTTGCAAATATTTTGGTCGCAGACAGATTTTGGGGTATTTTTATAAATACTTTTTATTGTGGCATTTATAAATATTGGGTAATTGAGGTATAGACCTATAATTTTTGAAACATAGGGGTTGACTTGTAATTTTACGAGTCAAAGATAAAGTCGCGATTTCTGGGAGTTCGGGTTAAAATTTGGGGGTTTTGACTTATGAATAGTTAGTCGGTAACCCCAGCAGTCGTTGGAGACTGTTTTGTAAATTATCGAGTCTCGGAGACCAAAACATAATTTTACACTGGTCGGGGACCAAACTGTAATTTTATGCAGATTCTGAATTTTTGGTTGAAAGTGACAGATTCACTTTCAAATTATATTTTGAGCGATTTCGAGGGTTCACACTTGCATTCACATATCATGCATTTGGTATTGTTACAGTACCACATTTTGACATTTGTACTGTTTATATGTATATAACTTCTTGTTCCTGCCAGCGAGACTAGCTACCGACTAATGTGGCTTGACTAATGACATTGTTTGGATTTCCAGATGAGTGAATAACAGCTTCAGACACATTGGTTGTGTCTCGAAACTTATATTATTATTTTTGTTGTGTTAGACGTATTTATGAAAATGGACTAATCTAAGGATTGACTAAGATAATAAACTGATTATATGATTTAATCAGTACTTGTTTTGGAATTGATATATATACGTAGTATATATCTCCTCTCTGATTTGAATGTTGAATTGCATGATTGTAGTTTTATACTATATGATAGTATGGTTCAGTTTTTGATATGAGAACACATGTGCTACGAGGTATGTAGCCTTTGGTATACCAATGATTGATATAGCCCAGCTACTAGGATTGTCGGTAGTCATGTTGCCCCTATCAAGCAAATGATTTGATATTGATAGAGACAGATCCTCATCACATTTATGGCTGGTCCACACACCTCGTGATATATGGCAGAGTCCATATCACGCTTGTTTAGACCCATATCGCTTGTATATATTTTGAATATGAAACTCTGATTTGAAATCTGAGATGATTTCTATTACGCCTACGTGCATGCTAGTTGCTTTGTTTGCGAACAAATTTCGAAATGATTTTCGAAAGGCTATTACTTATATAGCTTGTATATCATATACCTATTTATATATTGTTTGTGGTATTTGCGAACTGTTTCAAAACAGTCTTTATGAGGCACGTATTAGGCGATCAGGAGTGTTATTCCTCACTGAGATTGACCCCCGTTTTATTTCTGTTTATGGTTGATTCCATCTTCCAGGTGCACAGATTTTGGATTCGGCAACCGTTCCACATCTCGGACTCACGTGAGGAGTCTTTTAATGAGTGACGCCTTTTGATCGGGCTCTTTTGATTTTGTTAGAGCTTCACACTAGGATGCTGAGGGGTTACTAGGTTGTTTTATACTCTGATGTATTTCACTGATTTCACTCACAAATGTTATTTTGATATATTTATTCATATATCTATTTATATCGTTTTTCTATTAAACATTTTCTCGTATTAAATGTTTGAATAGCAACTCTAATATTTGAGGCTTGTGAAAGATATGTCAGACTCCCACAGACAGTTCGCCTTGTACGTTGGTCATGATTTCAGAAATGGGTCGTGACAAAGGTGGTATCAGAGCCTAGGTTTCGTAAGTCTGAGGATTGGTGGGAAGCTTAGGTATCTTTAATCGATTTAGTATAATTTGCTTCTGTATACCTTTTTGTATTTGGCTTTGTATTGTGGCAATCACTTGCATTTTGACATTGCATACATGATTTTGGTTTATTGTAGATATTGGTCGAGGTCGTGGTCGAGGTCACGGTAAAGGTCGTGGGAGGCCTAGACGTTAGCCTGTTGAGGTTGTTAATCATTCTGTAGTTGATCAGTATGATGTAACTAGTTTGCCTGAGGTCACTGCACCAACACCTCAGCCCCAGCTAGCCCTAATTGGTCCAGTGGATACTTTTGAGCGATTCACCCAGGTTCTTATTCTGGTGAAGGCACTTTTAGCTGGTCAAGCAGCTGGAGGTTAGCCTGTTTTGCCAGTTGTAGCACCATCAGTTCCTTCATCCCAGCCAGAGACAGTTGCAGCACCTACACCTATCGTAGTTCCAGCAGCACCTCAGCTTGATGCTGAGTCTCGTCTTGCTAGATTTTTGAAATTTACTCCGCCTAGGTTTGCGGTCAAGATGGGGGAGGATCCCGAGAGTTTCACCTTTATGGTGGGATGATGTTTTGATGCAATGGAGCTTACAGATGATGCTACGAGAGTTAGGCTTGCGCCATTCTTATTGGATGATCGAGCTGCCATATGGTGGTAGGATCAGGGATCTCACCGAGTTGCTACTTGGGAGGAGTTCAAGAGTGAGCTCACATTGTCTGTCCTTCCTCGGAGTGAGAGGGATAGGAAGACAGACCAATTTAGGAAGTTTCACCAGGAGTCTGGTATGACAGTAGCTGAGTATGAGGATAGGTTCCGAGAGTTGAGCCGATATGCACATACTGAGGCCCGAGATGAGGAGGCTTTAGCAAGGAAGTTTTTGAATGGGTTGCTACTAAAGATCATGAGAGTGGTAGCGACTCAGAGGTTGTTTACGGTATCGCAGATATCTAAGGCTGCGAGGAGCATGAAGTACCAAAATGATAGACAACTGAGAGAGCCCAAAAGGGCAAAGAAAGAGAGTTCATCTGGTGGCCAGCGGGGCTGGGGTCAAAGTGGACAGTCAGAGCAGAGACACAAATGTTTCTCTGGAGGTCAGGGCCAAAGGCAGGGATAGAGATCCCAGAGTACCAATGTGGTACAACCAATAAGGCATGTTGGAGGATAGAGTTTTGGAGGTTCACGTCCACCTTGTGAGATGTGTGGGAGGAGGCATTTTAGAGCTTGAGCCAGAGCGGTATGCCTCTGTTTTCATTATAGATAGCCAGGATATAAAGTGACTGAGTGTCCCGCAAAACATGGCATATTATCACAGACAGTGCAATCAGTGGTCAGAGGTTCAGGTACCGCTAGCACATGGGCTGACAGAGGTATAAGCAGAGGCACGACAAGCTCTGAGAGCAGTAGCCAGATTGGTCAGGGCACGAGTCGTAGGAAGGACGGTCAGAGTAGTTCTGCTATAGGAGGGCAGGCTCGAGTGCACTCTATTGGGAGAGACCTAAGACCGTTATGGAGATTCAGAGCTTCCTTAGCATGGCTTAGTACTACAGGAGGTTCATCCAGGATTTTTGTCAGATTGCAGCTCCTATGACTCGGTTGACGCAGAAGGGAGTCAAATTTATTTGGTCTGACATATGTGAGAACAACTTTCAAAAGCTAAAGAGGTGTCTGGCGAGCGCACCAGTGTTGGCTTTGCCATTGGGTTTGGGAGGATTCGCAGTATACTGTGATACCTCGAGAGTTGGATTGGGTTGTGTGTTGATGCAGTATGGCAAGGTGATTGCCTATGCCCCGAGACAGCTCAAGAGGCATGAAAAGAATTACCCGACACACGATTTAGAGCTGCCGACAGTTGTGTTCGCACTCAAGATTTGGAGGCATTATCTGTACGGAGAGACTTTTGAGATCTTCACAGATCATAAGAGTCTGAAGTACATCTTCGGTCAGCAGAACCTGAATTTACGGCAAAGACGTTGGTTGGAGTTGCTAAAGGATTATGATTGTACCATCATATCATCCTAGCAAGGCGAACATCGTGGTTGATGCCTTGAGTAGAAAGTCGATGGGAAGTTTAGCTCATATCGCACTTGAGAGATGACCAGCAGTGTCGAAATGGTAGAGATTGATGGAGGATGGGATTGAGCTACGGTTTGATGATACGGGAGCTTTGCTTGGTCACGTTGAGGCCAAACCCGTATTATTGGATAGAATCCAAGAGTCTCAGAAGGAGGATTCTGAGCGACAGAGCTTGATCGAGAGGGTTGGATCATCTGGTGTACCATAATTCAGTGTTGATGATTCAGGAGTTTTGTGGTTTGGGTTGAGATTGTGCGTACTGTTGTCTGGTGGGATACCCGAAGAGATTATGACCGAGGGTCACAACTCCACCTATTCAGCACACTTGGGGTACATCATGATGTATCGAGATCTTCGAGAATCCTATTGGTGGCCAGAGATGAAGAAGGACATATCTGAGTTTATTAGTCGGTGTTTGACCTGTCAGCATGTTAAGTTTGAGCACCAGTGTCCTTTTGGACTATTACAGCAGTTACCCCTTCTGGAGTGGAAGTGAGATCGCATTACGATGGATTTTATAGTGGGTTACTGAGGACATCCACTAGGTATGATTCCATTTGGGTAATTGTGGACCGATTGACGAAATCGACACATTTTCTACCTGTTAAAATGACATAAGAAGCGTCACGGTTGGAGAAGTTATATGTCTACCAGATTGTAGGTTTACATGGTGTACCAGTCTCCATAGTGTCTGACAGAGGGCCACAGTTTACATCGCAGTTTTGGCATAAACTGCAGGAGGAGCTAGGTACTCAATTGAATTTTAGTACTGTTTTTCATCCGCAGATCGATGGTCAATTCGAGCGTACCATTCATAGGAGTTAGATATCCCCTATGTTGGGCTGAGTCTGGTGAAAGAGAGCCTTTGGTACCTAATCTTATCTTGGAGACTACTGCGAAAGTGAGGTTGAACCAGCAGCAGATCTAGACTGCTCACAGTCGTCAAAAGAGTTATGCTGACCCGAAGCATAAATATTTAGAGTTTGGGATTGGAGACCATGTATTCCTCAAGATGTCGCCGATGAAGGGTGTCATGAGGTTTGGTAAGAAGGGCAAGTTGAGCCCGAGGTACATTGGTCTATTTGAGATTATCGGTCGAGTTGGGGCCGTATCTTATAAGTTGGCACTACCACCTCAGTTTGTTTATGTTCATCTGGTGTTCCATATATCACTTTTGAGGAAGTCTGTTCCTGATCCGTCTCATGTTCTGGCACCTCAGTTGGTTGAGGTCTGATCCGACTTATCTTATGATGAGGATCCCGTAAGGATTGTCAATCGACAAGTTAAGAGGTTGCGGAACAAAGAGATTGCTTCTGTGAAAGTGATATGGATGCATCATTCTGTTGAGAAGGCCACTTGGGAGGCCGAGGAAGAGATGCGGCGTACATATCCGCACTTGTTTAACGCAGTTGATTCTTAGGTCAATATGTTTTATTCATGTATTACATCTTTTGCATTTTTATCTTTATCATCACCATTTTGGCATGTTGGTACATAGACTAAGTGTTGGGTATACACTGTCCACGATTGGGGATTATAGCCTGGATTTTAATTTGGGATTATTTTGGAGATCTAGAGTTGATCTCATCTTTGATTCATGTTGTTTCAAAATTCGAGGACAAATTTCTTTTGAGGGGAGAAATATATAATAATCCGCCCATTTCGGTTAGGATTCTTGTAGCTTTCTGACCAAATCCGAATTGATCTTGAGGATAATTGGACGTATTTTCAAGGATTAGGTGTTATCGAATTTTGAGGGAGGTCCGATGCATGTTGGGAAGCGGGAAACGTCAAGTAGGTGGTTTGAGAATGAACAACGTGCGTGCAATGTACGTTGTCGAGTGAGGAAGACGTACGTTATCTGGGATACAATGATGATCAACGTACGCTGTCATGGCACGATGTACGTTGAGTTGTGTTTTCCCGAATCCGTGGCTACTGGATCACTGGCTACAAAGACAATGCGTTGTGAGGTACAACTTACGTTGTGCACCACCACAATGTACGTTGTCATTGAGTATAACGTGCGTTGTCTTTGTAATTTTTGAAAAGATGCGTTTGATCTACAGCTCTTAAAACGGCCAAAACCGGACATTTTTCGTCATTTTCTCACTCAAATCACTCTCAATCGGTCTGAAACGCTCTCACGTTGCTCCTCCAACGTTCCTCATCCATTTCTGAGGTAAGATTAACATCTTTTCTTGGTTAATAACTCATTTTCATGCATTAATTCATGGGTTGTGTTTTTTGGCCGAATTTTTCTAGGGTTCCATTTTTAGGATGATTTCTGATGTATT
>CAODLS012328413.1:0-20000 GCA_948243855.1 Flueggea neowawraea | reverse complement strand
ATGGTGATTATTGTTGAAGCTTCAATATGACAAATGAGTTTCACGGGAAAACAAATAAGCTAATTAATTGATGGTCTTTCCTTTATCGTTCAAAAGAAAAAAGAAAAAGGAATTAAACAAAACTTCACTGTTGTAACTACTACCCTGAGACATGGCTAGCATTAATCGCAAAGGAGGCTTTACGGTTGTTCATAAACCTTCCAGTTAATGATGCTCGATTAATTTACTCGATGGGATAATCACAAATCCTGAAGCAATCCCTTGTAGTTGAAGCAGGTGTTGATTTTTTTTTCAGACTAGCAAATTAACAAGATCACGACTTAAAACATGGCACAGCCAATATAAAACGTTACCCTGCAGATATCAATTCTTGATGCACGTCTTCTTCATTCCGAAGTTATAAGTTTTCTCCATTCCAAGAAACCTTATAAGTTCCCACAAATAATCTTCCTTGCTCTCCAACAAGTTAGCCCATTCATATCATTATTGTCATACCATTACTATGTAGCACGTATTTCATATGTTTGAGTATCATTTGCACATGTATTTGGGGTCCATAATTTTAATATGAAAATATTTCTCAATCAATATCGGATATTCTAATTCAACGAAATGGTGGTATGGCTAAGTATTAACCAACATATGCAGTTCTCTGATATGGAATCAATCTACATGTCATAGTTGGAACATAAAAAGCCTAATAATTGTGAAAACATGTCCAATAACACTAAGCATAAAAATAAACTTATAGTTTGATGGCAATGACAGGTTTTGAGATCTTTTACAATAATTATGCCAAATTAAGCATAAAAATAAACTTATTGTTTGATGCCAACACAGTTCTTTTTCAATGAGAGGTTTTGAATTCGTTTACAATAATGATACAAAATTAAGAGTTTTGTAGCTCGTAATAGTCTTACGTTCTTTAAACGTAGAGTCATACAATTTATTTATAAAAGTTATGTTGGACTCAAATTCAAATTAATATCAGCAAATTTAATAAAAAAAGAATTAAAATTCATTCGAAGAAACTAGAACAAAGTAGAATTGAGGGACAAAAATGGGAGAAACTATGCGCATCTTGTTGGTAACTCCATGTGCATATTTTTCCCTCCTAATTTTAGCACCATTTTACTTTTCGTCCCATAAATACAAGGGCAAATATAACACATTCATGTGCTGGGTCCAATGACTTTAGAATGAGACACGGCTTTTACCACGCAACCGCCCCGCAAATATCGCTTCGCAACGAACAACCAAATGTCGGCACTCTAAGCTGTACCTCTATATAAATAAACTACCCGCAATGCCTTTTGATTAAATGCCATATTCATTCCTCTAGCCACCAAGATAGAGCAACTTACCAAGTTGCAACCTTTCTCACACCAGTCTCCAGTGAGGATCATGGCTACAGGAGCTGCTGATGGCTTTTTCCGGTATGTCTACGAAGGTTGCCTCTCCGGCTGGGATATGGGAATTGAACGCCGCCCTTATCATCGGAATTGCAGATGTGCCCTGCACAAACCAAGAGAGAATTGCTCACATATGTCAAAATGCAAAAATGTTTTGTACCCAATAAGAAGGTCATGGAGTGAAGGGTGTTTGGCATTAGCAGCTTCTTGCCATTCCTCACCATCATCATCACCATCTTTGCTACCAGTAGAGGTGGCAAGGGATACAGTATTGGTGTGGAAAGAAGAGCATGGCTCTTCATCAAAGGTTTGATCTTTGGTCAAGGTTTTGTTCTTGATAGTTTTGGTTGTCCTGTAGGGATGTGCTGAAGAAAATTCTGTGATGTTCTGTCAGGATGAAAGACTGAATATATTTTGACGGGGTGGACATACCAAATCTAGGATCTTTGTGTGTGCAGCAGATCATAATATAAAGTGCTTCAAATGTTCTTTCATTCATTCATTTGCCTGGATATGGCCTTCTTGCTTTCTTTTCTCTTCTTTTTCTTTTATGATCTTCCTTTTTTTTTCCTTTTTATTCTTCATCTGTCTATTGCGAATCTGGCAGAGAAAAAATCCACTGAAAAAATCTTAGGAAACAAATCGTAAGAAACAATCAAATCAATCAACGACATAATTGAAATCTTCAAGAAAGATTCAACGGCATCTTAGTTAACAGACCTCCTCTCCTCCTACATCCTAATGTCAGAAGGAAATAGAATCTTTATTTGTATAAAAATTTGTTAATGTCAGGAAATTTTTAGTATGTTTAGTTTTTGTCAATTTAATCATCTCTGATTGATTAGGACAGCAATAAATTTCTCAAATTTTAAGCAGTAATGGTTCTATGTCCAAATTCCAAGCAAATCACAACTAAATAACCAATTTGGAATATGTGCTAAACGCAGAAAAATTAGAAAGCAGCTTCTGGAAAGTTTCGCATTTGTAGGTTACCAAAACCCATCTGGACACCATAGCTGAGTTGTCAATAGATGCAGAAAAGTGGCACAGAAGAAGTACGCGTGCACTAGAATACACCTACTTTACATGGTTTCTCTATCAAAACAACACTTTAGCTGTGGGGTTCAAGATGACCAAAAAAAAAAAGTCAACAAAACAGAGATGATGTAGTGAAATTGAAATTGGTCTTTTACAACTGGGTTTCCTTGAAACATGCCAAGCAGATATTTTATCATAAACCAGGTTTGGGTGTCACATGTTCATTTCCCTTGTTCAATTGTGAGATCAGTTTCAAATCATAATAAATTAATAAAAGCAATATAAAAACAAAAAGCTTAAGAATTAAATAAATCTCAGTTGCCTCCGGCCAATCGTAACTTTTATTTAGTAGTAAAACAAGAAACCGACCCACAAAAAGAACAAAAAGGAAATGGCAAAGTAGATCTTCCAATTCTCAGAAGGAAAAAAAAAAAAGAGGCAACCGGTTTCATTGTACCTAGAAAAATGGCAAAGAAGCTGCAGCTGGCCACAGGAGGAAATGATGCGGAAGAACAAGCTCCAACAGCTAACATGTCATGGACAATGTGTCACGTTTGACCCACAATGAGAAGCGTTTTTCACTCACTACAGAAAGTAGGCAGCAGTACATGCCACACGTGAATTCATGTTCTGTTAGGGACTCAAGGAGTTCTAACAAGGTATAAAACATCTTCAACTTGACAACCTTGGAAAGAGACCACCTTGACCTTGAAGGCATTGGAGAATCAAGCTCATTTGACTCATTTCAACCATTTTGCTGTTATAAGACTAACTCTGAAATTAACCAATCATGATAAAAAAAAACTATGAAATAAGCCAACAAAGTTCTCAGAGGAGAAACATAAACAGAAAAAGAAATGACCTTTTTAATTCACTCATTGCAGTAAAATGGTTTTCTACTTCCAAAAAAAAAACACAAAATCATTCAATTCAAAAGGCTATCAACAATCAGTCCAGCACCAATCTGGATCTTTAAATTTCCAATCTTCTACTTTGTAATCTATTTTTCCATTGTCGTCAATCAAAAGTTAAAACCAAGATGGAGATAGTAGCTGGATGGCTCACTAATGGGCACAGAGGGGGTTTGTACTTCGTAAACCTGGGCTAGAACAGACCACCATTACTTGGTTTTGATCAGAGTTAAATTCTTGGGATTGAGGATGACAAGTAAAAGAATACTTTTGCAACTTAATTGGTGTTTGACTGCAATTCCTAGAAGAATATGTACCAGGCCAATTCTTTAGGAAGCTCGACTAACCTTGTTCAATGATAATGATCTATCTAGCACATTCCATTTATAATTTCTTTTAAGGCAAACATAAAGGCTCAAATTGCCAAAAACAAAAACATAAAGGCACAAGCCTCAGATAAATAAATATAAAGTCATCGTCAAAAAAAAAATACATAAATAAAGAACCTTTGATAAAGAAGTCAGACTGACCAAGCAGAAGAGCAAAAAAGAAAGGGACAAAGCACTAACAAATGAATCATAATTATTTGAAATTATAAATCAAATTTTGGCAGTAATTTTCCACATTGTTACTCGTAGGACCTGAAAGAACTAGCAAGATAACTACGGTAAAAACGTTGAAAACATGAGTAGTATCTGCATACCTCGATGTCTAGTATCGTCCAGATAGCTATCATCTATGCATGCTCTGTTGAATGACGCTAGTCTCCATCTAACTGTGAGCCAAAATCTTGTTACTTCAAAATTTCAACTTCCTTATTAAGACCCATCATTAACAATTCAACTGACATGTACTTTGTTGCTCTAATTCCACAACTAGACACCCTTACCTTGCATCAGCTGCATGTAACTCGTAATAACATTTATCAAACAGTTTTTACAACATTGTGAAACTTAGAAGAGTAATAAAAAAAAGTTTAAACATTAAAATTTGTAAAACAACTAGTCAATTATTTCTATTATAAAATTAATTACAAATATATGTCCTAAATGGAAATTCTAATCCTTCTTTCTATTGCTAATTTGGAATTACATCCTACTGCGACATGGGAATATAAGATGGGAACTGGGAAGTGGACAATCACAAGAAGTGACTAACACTTATATTCCAAGAATTTTCAGTATCTATAACAGAACTTAAGGGCTTATAAAGAGTACTACCAAACAAGTGAACACATGAACAAACAAGAGGGTAGGTCACGTCTGGCTATTGTGGATGCTATCTAGGCTGCAGCTCCAGGATTCTATGCTGAAGCAACTGTTGCATGGAACTGCATTCGTTTTAGATGAATAAAAAAAACATGTTATCACCATAGATCAAGAAATCCAATGCAAGCATATTTTAGGCCTCATGAATATCAAATAAGCACAGAAATACATGGCCTCAACTCAAGTCCTGAAAATATAAATGACAGTAGTTTGCTGCCTGATCTAATAAGAATAGCAGACAATTACTCCTGGCGAATATGCACGAAATGTTTTTTAATATGATGGAATTTCAGCAACAATGTTTAACGGGCTCCTCTCTTATTGATATGTGAATAAGTTCTCTACAAGCATTGTCTATTATTAGAATAGGCACAGTTAAGGCAAGAAAATTAAAATGCAAGAAACAAAACCTATAGAAAAAAGGATATTCAGCTTGTTGTTTTGAAACAATATATGGTAAAAATGGAACTTTTCTAGCATAGGTCATCCATCCACCACAATGTCTAAATTTTCACAACATTTGAGGAAAATCCCTTGTACTAGATAGCCAAAAGAACAACACAAAATTTTCCATAAAGAACCAAACTTCTGTTATAACTCCTAAGTGAGCCAACACAAACAAAAGCCAAGTTAAGCCATTAGCCCGCTCCAATTCCTAAGATTCTCTCTTTGTGGTTTTCACAGCATGAATATGAGTTATAATTTCCTAATGTGGACCCCAAACTTCGTTATGATTCCGGTTCTGCTCGATAGTTATGTAACTAATTCGATTAAAAAAATGCAACTACTTGGACAAGAGCACCCCAGTCCACACTCGTCTAGATTTTTACGTGGAAACACTGAAATCAACATTTTCTGTCTAGAATTACTCCCCCAGTTTATCACCATCTAACACTTCCCCTGAACTATAAATACGAGTTCATGCAAAATTTTCAGAACACATAAAAATTCACCAATACTGATACACATACCCACACAAACAAAGGAGCACATATATAATACACCCAATAGCTCATACAAAACAAAAAAAAAAGAAAGGAAAAAGAGAGATAAGATAGTTAAGAAAAAACCAATGGCCACTGGAGTAGCAAAGCTGGTGATTCAGAGTGTCTTTGATGGAACTTTATCAGTGCATGACATAGAGATTGAGCGAAGGCCATACCATCGCAACTGTGACTGTGCACTGCACAAATTAAAGGGTGGTTGCTCCAATGGTTGTTTTCAACAAGGGAGCATTTCTTCTCCAAAGAAACAGACATTGACAAATTGTTCTTTTTCCATAGCAACTTCTAAAATCTCATCTCAATCTTCTTTTCTCGTAGACCAGTCCAACAGAAACAGAGAGGATTCATATAAGGTTCTTCCACTAATATGAGAATTATTTGTTAAGAAATGCCTACAACAGCACAGCTTGGTAAAGGTTAGACTTGGTTTTGCTCATTCGTTTCTCTGTCAATAGTGTTCTAGTTTTTCCTAGAATAAAAATTATTTAGGAATATTAATACAGCTTTCGTTGAGCTGCAAAACTGTAAATCTTGTTCAGTTTAGTAAATGACATTTTCAACGTTTGCTTATTCTCATTTAACTTTTACCTTGGAGTAAGCTATACCTGCCATTGTTACACAATCATTCATATTGCTGAATAAGTGGAAATATAAAGACAAATGAGCAGCTGAGGACTTGAATAAGTGGAAATATAACTACCACTACCTATTTCTTGCTTCGCCGACCACATCCAGGTTTGATCAAAGGAGCCAACTAGCTTACAGTTACTAAACACCTATTCTATGGGTTAACCTTGGTAGTACCTCTTCAAATAACCAGGTTAAATTGATCTTTATTCACAAATCAACTGATTAATAACTTACAAAACCGTGTGGCAAAAAAATAGCACCTGTTTCTCATCTGCCAATGTCTTACCGAAAACAAGGTGAAACTTATTTACTTGTGCCATTGACTTGAAACATGCCCAACGATAAGGGAATTATTTCTATTATAAACAAGTGCGTCAATTACAAATATAAGCCTTGATGTAAATTTAAATCCTTTTTTGTTGTAACATATGCTAATTTGGAACTTTGGTCCTACTTACTGAGACATGGGAATATAAAATGGCATCTGGGAAATGGACAATCACGAGAAATAACGAACACGTATATTCTAAGAGTTTTTACTACACATAACAGAATTGAACAAGCAGGGAAAATGCCACAAAAACGCATTGTCATCCCTTATTCTTAAGGGCTTATAAAGAGCACTACCAAACAAGAGAAAACATTAAAAACAAAAGGGTAGGTCACATAAGCTGTTGTGGATGTTATCAATGCTCCAATTCCATGATTTGTGCCAAACAAACTGTTTCATGGAACTGCATTCTGTATATGCATCATAGAAAAGAATGTTATCACCATATATCATGAATATCAAACAAGCACAGAAATACATGGCATCAAGTCCTGAAAAAAGAGATGACAATAGTTCTCTGCCTGATCTAATAAGAAAAAGGCATTTTCTCCAAGCAAATATGCACGAACTGTTTCTTTAATCAGATAAAATTTCCAGTAGGGTTGTTTAAGGGGTTCCTATCTCATTAATATCTGAAAATGTTCTCTAAAAGCAGACCATCGTTGTATATGGTAAGAATAGTCACTATTAAGGCAACAAAATTAAACAAAGGAAATAGAGGACTTCAGCATGTTATTTTGAGACAACATATGGTAAAAATGGAATTTTTCTTAGCATAGATCATTCACCACAAATGGCTAAATTTTCACAACATTTGAGGAGAATCCACTGTACTCGTTAGCAAAAAGAGCCACACAGTATTTTCCCACAAAGAACAACATAAGAACCAAACTTCTGTTATAACTCCTAAGCGAGCCAGTCCACTCAAAGACAAGCCAAGCCAAACCATTAGCTCGCCCCAATACCTAAGATTCTCTCACTTTGTGGCTTTCACAACATGAACATGAGTTAGAATTTCCAAGTATGGAGCTCAAAGTTCGTTATGACTCCGAATTCATTTTTTAGTTAGGTAACTACTTCGATTAAAAATATGTAACTACTTCGACAAGAACACTGCAGTCGACACTTGTCTAGAGTTTTACGTGGAAACACAGAAACCAACTTTTTCTGTCTAGATTACTCCCCCAGTTTATCACCATCTAAGACTTACCTATGCAAAATTTTCAGAACACATCAAAATTCACCAATACTGATACACATACCCACACAAACAAAGAAGCACATATAGAATAAACGCGCTAGCTCATACAAAAAAGGAAAAGAAAAAGAGAGAGAAAATAGTTAAGAAAACACCAAAGAATGGCCACTGGCGTAGCAGAGCTGGTGATTCAGAGTCTTTGATGGAACCTTATCATTGCATGACATGGAGATTGAGCGAAGCCCATATCATCGCAATTGTAACTGTGCATTGCACAAATTAAAGGGCGGTTGCACCAATCTTTGTTTTCAACAAAGGAACATCTCTTTTCCAAAGAAACAGACGTTGACCAATTGTTCTTTTTCCATAACAGCCTCTAAACTCTCATCTCCATCTCGTCTTCTCATAGATCAATCCAATAGAAACACAAAGGATTCATACAAGGTTCTTCAACAAATATCAGGATTATTTGTACAAAAAATCCTACAGCAGCACACATGGTAAAGGTTGGAATTAGTTTTGCTTATCTGTTTCTCTGTCAATAGAATTATAGTTCTTCCTAGAATAATAAATTACCTAGGAAAATTAACTACAGCTTTCGCTGAGCAGTGACATTGTAAATCTTGTTCAGTTTTTTTTTTCTTTTGACGAAGTAAATCTTGTTCAGTTCAGCAAATGAGATTTTCAGCATTTGTTTATTTTCATTTAACTTTTCCTTTGAGCAAGCTATACCTGCCATTGTTACACAATCATTCATCTAGCTAAATAAGGGAAACATAAGGTCAAGGGGCCAACTGAGGAAGTGAGTGACACTAATTACTGCCTAATTTATTCTTTCTCTACATGGCACTGCCTATTTCTTGCCTTGCTAACTACATCAAGGTTTGATCAGAGGAGCCAACTAGCTTACAGTTATTAAATATCTATTCTATGGGTTAACCTTGTAGTACCTCCTAAAATAACTAAAAATAAATATTCTTCACATCCCAAGTGATTAAATAACTTACAAAATCATCTGAAAATATTTGGTTTATCCTCTGCCAATATTTCACTGAAAAAAAAACTCATTCACTTGGGTCATTTCTTTTTGTTAATATACAAGAACTAGAACTAGATTGTAACTCACTTTGTTTTTATTTGTAACACTGAAAGAGCAACGTTCTCCTTTCACTTGAAATGACAGGTTACGGGCCAACAGAAATGTGCTAAGGTCTAGGAATACAACAATTATATTGAGAATCACAATCAATGGACAATATATGGACAATTATTGCTTAACTGGAAAAAAAATTAAAAAAGTATATAACATTGTGTGAAATAGTCAAGACTAACTCTATTAAATGTGAGATACACAACAAGGAGAGCCTAATATCCTCTATGGTCGATTTCTCTTTCTTACTTCAAATATAACTTAACACGAAGATATATAATAAAAATGAAAAAAATGGCACTGAAAGTAGATCAATCTTGTTTCTCTTCGATGAGCCAAAAAAAACATCGTGTTGCTTATCTCTTGATTAATATAAATATTTTTCTGATTTCAACCACCGCTAGTTGCAAGCAAGGTTTCCTTGTCAGATGTAAAAGTAAAATGTCCAGAAATAAAACCAATGAAAAGAAACCTTATAGCTTGTCTTATGAGACAATTAATGCTCCAAACAGACACATAGTCACCCACAATAGAAGGTATATATTCATAAATTGCGAGAGAATGCATCGTCCAGCTAGGGAAAGTCCAAAGCAATATTATTCCATAGAAAAAAACAACAGAAAAAACCAAACATTCTGTTATTAACTCCTAAGCGAGCCAAAGTGAACATAAACCAAGCGAGCCATTAAGTCTTCCTAACTCCTGCGATTCTTTCTTTGTATCAATCATTGCAAAGGTACAATTTGGACTTCCCTAGGAAATCTATTTGTTAGTACTTTTACGTGGAAACACAAAAGCCAACTTTGCCTCTCTAGATTACTCCTCCATTTTTTACCCATTTAGCAGCAGTTCCTTGACTACAAAAATGAGTTATCAAGCATGCAAAATTTCAGAACACATTTCTTACAAGTTATTTGAACGAGACAAGATTCATTTACATTGCTCAATTAAAGAAAAAAGGAAACAAACAAATTCATGAATTCAATAAACCGAGAGAGAACTTAATGGACATAGTAAGAAACTTTTAGTGCTTTATTTACTTCAGATCATGCAATCCAATCAATAACAAAACAACATGAGAACTGTTCTGTCATATGATCAATAAACTAAGCGAAACTCCATTAACTGTAAGAAAAATGAATGTATAACAGTCCTTCTGTACGGTCTGATCTAGTACTTATTCTCATCTTATTCCCACGAAATTTAACATGAAAAGCACGTAAAAATGAAATCACACCACAAAAAGCAAACCACACTCGTCATGCATCTATTCAGTTGCTCGTGTGAGACGGGAATCTTTCTTGCATAGAAAGAGCCACAAAGAACTATGAAAGGTAAATATTCCCAAATAGGAGAATTTAATGTACTAGAAAATTGAAACTCAAAGCCATATTATATGAAAGGAAAACTACACAGAGAACCAATATTTTGGCTATAGCTCCTAAGCTATGGCAACTCGAAAAAAAAAAAAGAGAACAAACAAACAAACAAACAAAGCAAGTCAAAACCAAAGCCAAACCATTCCGTTAACCGTCTCCAAATCCTAAGATCCTTTTTCATTGCATGGGTACAATTTAGACTTCATAGTGCAAAACTGAAACTTCCCATGAAATCTTTTGGGCTAGTTAGGTAACTGCTCTGACAATAACCCTCAGTACTATACATGTCTAGAACTTTACGTGGAAATAAAAACACAAATTTTTGTCTACCTAGATTACTCCTTCATGTTCACACATGCAACGCCAATGCTTGCTCTATAAATGTTCTAAAGCAGGAAAAATTTTCCAAAACATAAAATTCACAAACAAACAAATTCTCCAGAAACGGGCACATGCTCAACCAACTAACTCATACAAAACGAAGATAGAAGAGAGGGAAGGTACATACCAGAAAATGGCCAGTGGAGCAGCTGAGATAATGCTTCTTTGCATTTTTAATGGAACCTTATCAATGCATGACATGGAGATTGAGCGAAGGCCATACCATCGCAACTGCAACTGTGCACTTCACAAATTAAAGGGTGATTCTTCCAATGCTTGTTTTCAGCAAGGCAATCTTTCATTTCCAAAGAAACAAGCATTGCCCAACAGTTCCATTTCCATAGTAGCTTCTAAATTCTCCTCTCAACCTTCTCTTCTTTGTGATTCATCAAACAGGAATAGAGAAGATTCTTACAGGTTTCCTTTACATAGATGATACAAGTATTCAAGAAGCAAAGGTTAGAAGTACATACTTATTAGTTCTGTCCAAAATAACAAATTTTCTTGGGAAATGTGGGTACAGCTTCCATCAAGCTGCACCAATGTAAATTCTGTTCTAATTAATGTACACGAAATTTCTAATTTTCTTATTTTGGTCCTTTTTTCCTCATATCGAGGTATGCCCACCAAAATATCTCACAATAATCTACCATTCTCAGTAAGCGAAAACAGATAGATGAATTTTGAGTTTTATGAAACTTCCTAGGTTATATTGTCTCAGCATATGTCTGGTCATCGTCTTGGTCAGGTAACTGCAACAAGGTTGCAATTTTCACATGAGAGTTCAGTATCTATGAAATCAACTATAAACTTCAAATGCATATTATCTTTGGTTACATTAAATTTTCCACACAAATTCCATAACAAGACTTCCCATCGCTTTTGATATTAGGTTCCTTGTGGTAATAACCTAGTTAGTTATACCTCTAAAATGATTATTTTGTTAAAACAATCATTCTTCATATCTTAACTGTTTAATATTGCTTCCTCTAGATTGTGTACAGCTAAGCTGCATCAGAATTTGCCCTTTACCAATGGTATATTGGAGAAAAACGATAATTATTCATTGGCTTTTATTTTACAATGTCTAAAAGGAAAGCGACAGATAAGCTAATTCCACCAGAAGTATATTTTAACTGTCTGTTTTATTCTCATTCATAAACTGTAGGGAAATCCTCTGATAGTAATCAGAGATAATAAAAATAGGAGAAAGCTATACAGGTATAGGCTAACTCTTGAAGGAATAGTTTGAAGTTCAATATTTACATAGTAGGCCAAGGCAGTCAAAGCCAATGTTCAGAGAACATGAAAATCATGTAAGATGCAACATCACCAGTAAGACCTGAGGATCATTAAAAGTTTCAGCTCCTCTACTAAAAGCACTAAGTCAGAGAACAACACAAATGTTCTATGTCGGGGACAACAAATAGTTGGCATGAGAATAATTTCTAACAGCCAATATACTGATAATATTGCTTAATCAAAGAAAGGAATCAAAATTCATAAAATTCTGTAGTGACAATACATTGGATAGAAAGAAAAAGGAACACATCAGGTATTCAAATCCTGCCATTGGAAACATGAGGAATCACATAAAAATGATGAGACATTGTTAATCAAATCATCATAAACTGAGGGGTGTTTGTTTTAGGTAGATTAAATTGGTAGATTGCGTTTGATAGGTTGTGGTCGATTTGATACATCCAGGTAGATTGATAATTTTTATGTATGACCTTTTTTGCCCCTAAAAGTTGACTTTTTGTTTTTTTAAACTATGAATGTTGAATTACAGTGTCTTTAATAATTTTTTTTTTCATAATCGGCATTACCTTTTGTATGTTGGTATGTAATTGGCTATGTTATGGTATGAATATCTAATAATAATTTCTAGTAAAAAAAATATTTTGTAAAAACAATTATTATTAGAAAAAATAAATTTATTTCCATGTAAAAATGAGTTGGTAGATTTATTTTTTCTATTAAAAAAATTTATTTGTAATTTCTTTCAAAAATAGAATGTTTTTGATAACCCACTTGTTTTTTTTTTTCTAAATTTGTCTTTCTTTTGAAATTTTTACAACTGGAAAACTATGAGGAAATTACACCCTATTTCATTTTTTTGTATTGTAAGTTCACAAATACAACATAAGGTTATATATATACTCAAAAACAACACTCCTATTATACCTTTATTAAATACAACAATATTAATATTTTTTTTCATTTCTCTCCCCTCTCTCTAACTCAATGTCTCTTTCTCTCCACTCTCTTTCTACGAACGAATTTTTTCCTCTCCTCTACTCTTCTCCTTCTCCACTTGCCTCCCGCTCTCTTCTTCTTTGTTCATCGTTGCCGCCTTCTTCCTCTCCATCTTTTATTCCTCAGCCTGCTTCTCATCATCTGTCTCCCTTTCTTCCTTCTCTCCTCCCTTCTCCTTTTCCTTCGCATCTCCACTTCTCTTCCTCTCTCTCCTCCGCCGTTTTGCTGAATAGAACAAGAGAGAATGGTGTGTCGAGGGGAAGAAACAGTAAAAAAGAGAGAGCGAGAGACAAGATTTTGCGATTTGGAGAGAGAGAGACAGAGACACAACGGTTGGGAGAGTGTGTGTGTGAGAGAGAGAAGGAGAGAGAGAGGTTTTAATGGAGAGTGTGAGTGACGGTGGCAGCGACAGAGAGGTGCTGGACGTTTTGGGAAAGGTGGTGGCTAGGGTTTGTAAACCCTAGCTACAGCCATGGAAGAGGGGACCTACGCTAAAATTTTGCAATTCCCTAAAATACTTGATAATTATAGAATCAATCCCTCATTTAATTACATTTTAAATCCTTCTAATATTTAAATTACAAAATAATATCTAAAAACTAAATGTACTCTAAATTAAATGGTAGTTGTACTCTAAATGTACTCTATACTTGATAGTTATGGAATCAGCCCCTCATTTATTCTCAGTTTTTCATTCTGTCCATTTGTACTCTTGTTGTACTCGCTTTTTTGTAGAGATTTTGTTGGTCTAACTAATAAGTGTTAAATAACTTGATTCATTTGGTCTCATTTTATTATTGTAATCAGTTTTATACTAGTGATGTTCTTCCATTGTACTCGGTTTTTACTCGAGTTGTACTCTATACGTACTCGATTTTTTATTTGATCTTTATTTGTTCTCATTTTTATTGTTTGTACTCTGATTGTACTCTAGTTGTACTTAGTATTATTTTACCAACTTCACTAGCTTAAAGAGTGTGGTCAAAGCGAAGTCAACGTTCTGACTCGTGGTCAACATGCGGTCAAACTGTTATATTTGTTAAATATTTTATTCCTTGTTTCCATTTTTTGTAAGTTTTTCACATGTGTTGTATTAGAGCAATTATCTTTTGTTTTATAGCATATTTTAGCAAATCACCTGAAAACTATTGTTTTTGAATTTTTACACTAATTATTAGCAAAGTTACAATATTAATCTTAACTAATTTCAATTGTTGTGTTTGACGCATATTAATTAATAGGTATTTTTCTTGGAAAACTATAAGAGAATAAGTGGAAAAATTATAAAATTCAGTGAATCTTACTACTAAAACTACAATTTATTAATTATTGTACAATAAAATTGAGATAAAAAGAACAAAAAATGAGATGGTTGTCTAAAATAAGAGTATATTTTGCAATTTTTTTGTTATGCACTGTGATGATAATACTTAGGAAGTTACTGGTTTATGAAGTAATGGATCACGTTTGATGTACCTGGCTATCGGACCGCGTGAACATCTGAAGTCCGTTGAATTGCTGATTATGCTCAAATCATTAATTCATCATTAGAATTGGCAAGGAGAAAATATGTGCTCTTTATTGTTCTTGACAAAAAAAATAGTAAAAATGAGCAGTCGTATGAGGGTTTTCTTTAATCTCTGTTGTTGAATTAGATCAACAACATGGGCGACATACTTGCGCATGACCCGTCGTATATATTATATAATGCCAGTCCACCGCCACCTCTGGGCTGGTTTAACTCACCAAGTCAGTTGGCAAAAAAAAAAACTCACGAAGTAAAAACGCTTAGGGCTCGTTTGTTCAAAATTTATGAGAATCGGAATCAATTACATAGAAAATAAGAATGTTAGGAATTGAAATCAAAATAATTCTTATCATAACTGTTTGGTTTATATTATTGTGGAATCGGAATCGATAATATATATATATATATATATACTTAAATTTCACAAAAAATAATTGATAAAAAATTTATATCAATACATGAAATAAATAAAAGAAAACGTAAAAAGAAAAAAATACATAAAAGAAGTAATGAGGACATGTAACAAGTGTAGGAAAAGATTGGAGTTAGTCCAAGTTTTTTTGAGATTGAATTTAGATTATTTTTTATATTATTTAAATTAATTAATTAAATTAATAATAATTGTATATAAAAAAATATAATAAATTATTTGTCAATAATTATTTTTGAAAATAAATCATTTCGATCTTGAAACATAAAAGAAAATAAAATATATGATAAAAATATATTTTTAAAATTGATTATAGAGTAATAATAATCTGATAAACAGAGTGTTCTCTATTTAATTTGATAAACAAGGAGTCTTCTGTTAATCAGATTACAAGACTAAAAAGTTGGAATAAAGTTTTAGTGAACCAAACATGAACACTCCAATTCCCATTCTCACCAAAAAAGTGTGAACCAAACGACCTTTAGTGTTAAAGTAAGTGTTGTGGATCATGTCTCTTAACAATTGTATATTAGATTCACTAACTGAGATATTGTCCTCTTTGAGTTTGTCCACTATGGATCTAAATCCTCACAATTTTGTCATTTTTAGGCTTCTCAGTGGTTTAAAGAAGGTGAGTGCTTATTATCAATCTTTAGTTTCGACTTCTAAGTAATGTGAAATTATGGCACTATAATAGCCTCTAATCGAGGTTAAGGGCCTTGAGAATATAACTTTTAGCTTAAAGAGTTTTTGTTCAAGTTTTCACAGACGACACCAATTGTTATTGTCTCAATCAAACAACAACAAATTTATTGAGGAGTGAGAAATCTCTTTGAGCCTTAATGTCTCTTTAAAACAGAGAAAGTAGAGGCCGATGGCTTAACGCTCGGGTCACTCTGACACTTGAGTCAAAACCTCTGTAAAATGACAGTATTTTCAAAGTGAGGTATGAATAACTATTTATAAAGTATAAAGGAGGCCTTGATAAGGTGATGGGGAATCTTATGTTAAAATTCAAATGTAATAATATCAGATCATATAAGCTCTTTTAAGGACACATTTATTAAATGTGTCTTTTATAGAAAGCTTCTAAAAAGTGAACTCTCTCGAATGAACTTCTCTCTTTACCTTGAATAGATCCTTCATATATTAATGAATTTGATAGGCTTTCGGCCCATGCCACATCGGTAAGCAATTTATAATGCCATTAAACTGGATTAATTAGTATCAAAATTTAAAAAATTATATATGAAACCGTTGTTGATCAATTAGAATTCTGAACTGTTAAACCTGAGTTTCTACAATTTTGATCAGCAATATATTAATATACCCTTCTTCTCCAACAAAGCACATCAATCCTCAAGCCAGAAATTCACTTTTAGAAAGAGACCAACGAAACCCATGTCGGCAGCATTACTGTTCATTGTTGTGTTCATGGCAGCACTGGTCTTAACAGGACAGGCTCAGACCTTTCCGAAACTTCCAGGACGATTGCCATTGACACCGCCAGGAACCAGTATTCCAGGATTGACTTTAACACCACCAGGGACCAATATTCCAGGATTAACGCCATTTCAGCCCGGAACTGGAGCGGAATACAAAAATGCTGGTCAATTCTTACAAGTGTGCCCGGATGTGTAATGGAGATTTACGTTGCAATTTTCAGCTGTAGAGTGGGAATGATAGGATCAGCTTATTGCAATGCACTCAACAAAGTGAAAGACAATTGTTGGCCTAAAATATTCCCTACCTCTCTATTCTTCCCCCCAGTCCTCAGGAACTCTTGTCCTGCACCTAACCGACACAGAGGAAGCGGCTCAACCAGCAAGACCGCCTTGCCAGGGTTATTTCAGCCGCGAACAGGCTCTAAAATCGCTCAATGCTTTACCCCCTTAACGAATGTGGAAGGATATGGTTTGGAAGTTCGTAAGATGGCGGCTATAGGCTAACTTGGTGCCATTGGTGCAGCTTTTTGCGAGGCCATTTGGTCAATTCAGGAGAGTTGCTGGTCCAACCTTGGCCTATTTAACCCCTTCTTGCCTCCATTGCTTAAGAGTTCTTGCGGCGCGGCTTCGCCGGCAAATATTTGAGTTTGGATCTATTAACTTCCATGATCAAAGCTTTTGCATATTAGCCTTCAATAGCAACTGGAATTTATAATAATCTTGATTTTTGCTTTTTTCTTTTCGGTGTTAGAATTGAAGCCGATGGTTTTGGGAGGAGTTGGTCATAAGTTGAATGTTGTTTAAATTATTTGTTAAAAAGACTGCAATTCATAAAGTGCTTGTTATCGTGACATCATGATTATATATTACAAGGTTACGTGCGAACGTTAACTAAATTACCAGTTTGAACAATTCACAGTTGCTGTCGTCAGAGCTAAATTTGCCAAGATTGAAACTTCAAGCAACACTGACCGGAGCTATGACTGATCGAATCAAAATTGAAACTGAAGACCAACTGCAAATTTTCCAAACATAAGTTCGTCCGTGTAATTCAACAAATTACTAACAGAATTTGAGTAAAACTTTAGATATACACCAATGAATGATAGAACACAAAAAGACAATCCAAACTTTTTTTTTGATAAGTAAGGCAATCCAAACATTCACATTAAATTTAAGATACATCATGATCACAACCCGTTTTCATGTCTGTCCTGTGGAACAGTAGTGGTCGTTGTAGCAGAAGGAAATCTTGAATTGAAATCAGGAAGTTTACCATAAGTATACTCATCTTCATCAGAGTCAAAACCTCCATCAAAATTCAGGGAATAGCTTTGTGGGCTATACTGAAACTGACCATTCCTTCTCTTCCTCTTGTTATTGACTTACCCACTAATCTTCCTAATGAAGTTTTTCCACTTAGGCCCGCCCAGCTATAATCTCCGAGGTCTCCTTCGCTTCCTTCAGTTTTGTCACCAACCATGTTTCTCTTTGCTCTGGCGCTTGTTTCTGGTTCAACAAAGACTCAGCTTCGTTGTTGGGTTGTGGCCACTTGGAGAAGAATTTAAAACAACAGCACCCACTTGAGGAGGTGGTCTCTTCTTCATAGTCATCATGTTCTTCTTGTTCCTTTTTCTCCATTATTGGTGAGTTCACGAAAGTTGCTCTGTTTTGATGTTTTGCCATGAAACAGAGGAAGCAAACTCCAATTAGAATGGGAATTATGTTTAGAGGAAGGTCTATATAAGAGATTATTATAGAAGGAAGTGGAAGAGAAATAGGATAGAAGTATCCACGAAATATGAACGTTGAACGATTTCAATTCCTTCAAACATCCCAAGATTTTGTATAAAATATAAACGAACAACCAATAGCATGGAGCCACGTGTTAGTAAATGGATTTTTTTACTATTTGGCTTTGTTTAATTGGAAGGTTGTTACCACTCTGTGACCAACATGTCGAGTTAGTAAGAATTTACGAATTTGCTTAGCCTTGTTGACCAGTATTAGTTTGCCGGCTATTAGCGGTTACTCGATGCACGCGGTAGCTTAGTTGAGCTATATTTCGACGTATCTGTATTATATTAGATAAATTAGAATTTTTGTCCTTTTTGTCGGGAAAAGGAGGATAGTTCGAAGAGGTATAATTTGATTGACATAAATATTTTATATATTTTTAACAGTTCAGATTAAATTAATAAAATTTAATTGTTTAAATGTAGCTCACACATTAAAATAATAAATAATAAAAATTACATATTTTAATATGTTGATTGCACTTGAATTGTCAAATTTTTATTAATTCAATCTGAACCATTAAAAATATATAAAACAGACTAGTTCAAAAATACTATAATCTTTGTCCCCTTAGGTCCCGTCAGTGTAACCTTAGTCGCTAGGACAAATTAAAAAATTAAAATGGTCAAACTAAGGGCCTCATATTCTCTTCCAAACACAAACTTGAATCACCGCAAAGCTCAATTGGTGTCTTAACCAATTTATTACCACCCACTTCAATGATAAATTAGATATTTGATGTTTGAATAATGAAGAATGATGATTTTAATATGTAGTCACGGCATATTTACACGGAAAAATATTTTTATCCATTGCAATAATAGGAAGAATCAATAATTGATTATAAAAAAAATTATGTGCTGAGAAAGTAATGTGTTAGAAAGTTGAACATATATTTTTGTTAGATGGATACATAAACAAATGTAAAAAATAATATCAAGTGTAATCTTATAGAAGAAAACACCAGCAACTTACTAAACCTATTTTGTAACCCAAACCTAAACCAAAACCCTTCAAGAAAAAGGGAAGAACTAACAAATTTGATGATTCTGACACTATATTACCCTATTTCAAAATATTGAGAATAATAAAAAGAGTCTATGCTACATTTGAGGCAACCATATTACACGTTTTCTGAGAAAACCAGGGAAGTAAATGTTCGAGGACGAAAATGAGACGCACTCTATCAAGTATGAACCATGTTGCTGCTGTATATCATTTTTGAACCTGAGTCGGTGGCTGCGATGTAATTTGCCCTTTTGGAGGGATCTTTGATGCCATTGCTCTTAACTCATTTGCAATTCCAGGGAAGCTTGGTCTCTCTGATGGCTCTGCAGACCAGCACCTCTCCATTAACGACCTCCATTCTGGATCACAAGACTCTGGCACTGGCGGCCGCAAAGTGTTGCTCACAATCCCACCTACATAATATTGATAAAGGCAGCACGAAGTTGAGAGACCGTATTACGGTATGATTAAATCAGCGCTATGAAATTAATAAATAGAATTAAAAGGTTACCTATGATAGCCCCATAGTGCAAGTCCGCATACGGTTCTTCTCCAGTTAGAATTTCCCACAATACGATCCCAAATGAGAACACATCAACCTGCACAAGTCAACCATTAATGCATTAATTCCATAGCCAACAGCCTATTTTGATTCAGGTTGGTATGGTATAGATAGAAAGACGAACCTTCTCAGAGACGAGGCTACTGCTGCCATTCAGAAGCTCTGGTGCCATCCAAGGAAGTGTTCCTCGTACTCCGCCAGAGATGAGAGTTTGGCATTTCACCTTAGACAAGCCCAAGTCTCCAACCTGGTGCATATGCAAGTGAGAA
>CAODLS012328318.1:0-19496 GCA_948243855.1 Flueggea neowawraea | reverse complement strand
TATTTTTTATTTATATGTTATTTTTACATGTTGTTGATTTCTTGTTTATACATTATTTATATGTTATTGATATCTTGTTTATATGTTATTTTCATAATCAAGACATCTTGTTTATATGTTGTTTTCAAATTCAAGACGTCTTGTTTATATGTTATTTGGATGATGTTTTTATATTGTTTGAATGATATTTATATACTGGTGATATCTTAAATGTACAATGAACATATTCTAAGTAAATTTTAAATAAATTTTAAACAAATCTGTAAAATGAAGAGATTCTAAATAAATTTTAAAAAAATTGTATAAATTTATATTTATAAAATTCACAGCAGAAACTATAATTTTGAAACTTTCGCTAAAATATTGAAAATTGATAGATTAAATTCATAAATTACGAATTTTGAGAGCTAAATGGGAAAATGACCCCTCAATGTTCCCCACCAAAAGCAAAGCTACAGCCAGCTGCAAACAACAGGTAGAGAAGAACAAACATGGGTTCGCATTGGGCTTTAATTCTCTACTTTGGGACTTGTGGGAATTACATCCTGCGTCATCTCTCGAGAATATATTGCGACAAAAGGAAGCCTTTCACTTGGAAAACTATTTACAGGAGAAGATCAAATCTGATAGAAATAACTACTTTGAACTAGCACGTTTGAGAAGAGAGAAAATTCATGACCTTTCAAAATTCCTTAACTGTCTTGAACTATCTTTTAGTAATTTTTTGGGAAATCAAAAGTAACTGAAAGGAAATAAATAGTCGCGACTCCCGCAGGAGGCTCCGTCCCCTTCATCTTCTTTATCCGGTTGCATTGCTTTTAGTTAGGGACCTCAGGGTTATCATTGTGCTCTGTTCTTTTTGCCCTGTCGCTCCAGCATCCACACTGTTGCCTTCCTCTCCATCAACGCTGCCCTCTATTGACGTTGATCTCCACAAGTCGGCGCCCACTTCCTCGAGGGTATCGTTGCAGCACCATACCATTGCCTTCCTCTCCATTGACACTGTCCCCTTTCGGAGTCGACGGTGATGTGCTGGGTTTACCGGTTTAGTAGTTATTTGATTTGTGAATCAAATGCGAGTAATGAGTTGAACATTTGATTTTTATTCGTTGTGTGGATCATGAAAGTGTCTGAATTGGATTACAATTCGGCAAAACACATCTGATTTTATTTAGTCTAGGTTTTATCCGAATTGGGGAATTTTTTAACCTCTATTTTTCTTGATTTGTGGTTTTTATTTTTCCGTTTTTATACGTTTGTTCAGAATTGATTGAGTTGTAGTAGGTTGATTGTGTAGAGATTTGGAGTTGTGCAGCTGAATGCGGTGTTGTCGAAATTGTTGATAGGGTATATTTTAACAATAATAATAATAATAATAATAATAATATTAATATTTTTTTATTATTGCAAGTATATTTTCTGTTGGCCTATATTGGAGTGCTGTTGATTTTTGTTTTCAAGTCAGTTATTTTGACCTTGCTTTTTAGTTTCCATTAAAGGATACTGAAGTGATATTTACTTGATATATATATATATTGTAGTTTTGATATACATATGTGTGTATTGAAGGATTTTTGACGTATATTGAGTGAATATTTTAAATACTATAACAAACATTAATATAAGTGTTTGGAGATTTTGATTTGAAGCGATAATATGAATATCAAATAAATAATACTCTAATAGTTATTAATAGAAACTAAAAATTACACTCAAAATCCCTAAAATTAAAAAAACATAATAATATTTTAATATACGTCAATTTAAAATACACTTGAATTAATAAAATATGCTAGTATTGAAAAAAAAAGTACAAAAGATTCAACTCAAACTATCCCTTTAATATCATTGGAATATATACTATTTTAATAATATGTTACTGACAGTGTATATTCATGTAACATTAAAATGTATTTTTTAAACTTAATATTTTTTCTATTTTTATGGAGTTATTACATTCTTTTTTTATTTCATTTAATTGGTTAAAATTTTCTTTTTTTTTCCTCAAGTTTATATAGGTGTGCTATCCTAATTTGTGAAGGTAGTTATGCTAATGTGGCAGTTGTTCTGTTGAGCTGACTTGCTTTTTCTTCCTTGATTATAGGATATTCTCAATTCCATACTTTTGTATTTGCATGTAAATATGATTCTAATACTGAAGATGAAAGTAATTATATGGAGAATAGTTTTTAAAATTGACCCACGTGTAATTTTCCCGACGGACCTCCCACCTGCGTAAATGTAGTCTAGCCTATAAAGGTTGGCCCATTTGGTTTACAATTAGCAGGTTTTATTTACAAAAACGAGCACTTTTATGAGTAAACACCACATAAACTAAAAATAAATCACATATAAACCAACAAAATAGTATCATAATTTATAAAATAAAAACAAAACAAATGTAAAGAATACCAATTTTGATAAAAAAAAAGTTACAATAAATTTTTTGAGAAAATTCTCACTTTTTGTTGTCTGCATGTAGTTATCCATGCAATTAGCTTGGTGCATTTTTGCACTAGTTAATGCCATCATTTATTGATTAGAGACTTTAAATAGAATCAATTAGTTTAACTAAAATAAATTGATTTGATTATCACAGACACAATAGTGCGTCAGCAATTAAATGAATTATAACAAAATACAAAACTTAAAAAAAAAGGGAAAATAAAATGGCACCAACAGGCAAAACAAAATAATAAATAACTAAAAGTATCAGTTAATCTCGAACATAGTGTAGAAGGTCAAGTGGGCTAATCTTTGACTCGTGTATTAGTTTCAACCCATTAGAAATTACCTTTCGGAACTGTTGGGTCTGGTTTTTCGGTTGCGACGTGCCCAGTAATAGAGAAGCCATGGTTTTAATGTTGGCTCTATTCTCCTAATTTGTCCATCAAATTTCTTCCTTAATTCAGCCTTTCAAATCTTCAAAGTTCACAATTTCAATAAAAAGACTGTCTGATCTGTGACTTGGATACAACGGTTTTGGATTAAAGGTTTAAAATGCAAAATCTGAAAATCATTTAATAAAACGGGTGGTCATTTTTGCTCAGTCACAAGAAGTTGCGATTCTCGTATCTTCTTATCAGCCGTACTTATGGGTGAATTACTCTTAATTTTAATTAGTCTAGCCACCACACAGCTAACTAATCAGAAATACAATTAAATTGATAATAAGAAGTCCATGCTCATTATTTATGGGTTCAATCTAAAACAATTTGGAACCACATATTGCAGCAGATCAGAAATAAAATAATTGCACTTGTTTCTGTTTTTCCTCGTTAAAAAAATGTAAATAGAGATTAGACAAGGTTGGTGCCTGGTGGGAAGCACCCGCCATATTTAACACGTTTATATTGGCAGGTGGGGAATTCTGGATATTATCCACCACTCACATTTATGCCACCCTCTACCGTTCCAATTTCTCAAGTCGTCTCTCGTTCTCTGAGTTTTCCCTAAAACACAAAACACCCCTGCTCTTTGGAGTCAGCCTTAGCTTCACCTCCATCTGTTCAATCCCTTGTAAGTATCGAGTTTGAAATTTCAATGATGGTCCCTTTTTTCAGTACAGTTTCAGTTTCGTCCTCTCTTGCTGTTTTCTTTTACTACACCAGTTAACGTCGGTTTGATCCTGTAACAGCAACGACCCAGAAAAATGGCCAGAGTTTCTAAGTTTGATGAATTAGCCAATCACAAGGATAAGAATGATTGCTGGCTCCTAATTGATGGAAAGGTCTGTCTTCCCTTTCTCCACTATTAATTTATTTTTGAATTGCATAAGCTTTATTCCACTTTAATCTTCACTTAATTTAATTTTCCGGCGATGGGTATGAACCAGTACACTCGGCTAGACCTCCTGAACATTGCGCTTGATCAATATAATTAGTTTAATTTTTTATAAGTTATTTTATTTTCTCCTTCTAATTCTAACAATGAAACTCTCGGCGTTTTATATTAAAATTGACTCTAATACTAATCAATTTTAAGCACATTTTTTATCAAAAAGGAAAATCATTATAACAAACCAAAAAAATGACATGATTTGTCATTAAATGAATACTAAATCAGGTGTACGATGTTACCTTATTTTTGACGGAGCACCCTGGAGGAGACAGAATATTGCTTTCAGCTGCTGGTAAGAATTTTTAACCTGTAAATCAATGTGTGACATTTTTGTTCTCAAAATTTTTCATGATATCCGAACCAAAACATCGTCGTAGGAAGAGATACAAGTTTTGACTTCGCCGATGTTGGGCACACACCTGGAGCCAGAGAGCTGATGAAGAAGTACTACATTGGTGACATTGCCACCGACAGCATTCCGCTGGAGAAGAAGGTTTACGATACGTCCGATCAAGATGTCCAGCCGGCTGCCAGAAGACGGAAGAGCAGCAATGGCAACTCTTTCTTGATTAAGCTCTTGAAGGTCCTGTTGCCAATAGCGTTTTTGGCTGTTGCTTTTGCTTTGAGATCTGCCACTAAAAAGGATTAGTTTTGGTCATCATATTTGAGTGAGAGATAAATATGCTATTCAATCATTGAATCTTAAAAGTTTTTTTTTGGCCTCTACTAAGTCGTCTCAAACATTGCTAATATTGCTTATTACGGTAGTAAGCATGGTTACTGACTTTATTTAAAAAAAAATCTGGAAGAATGGTTCCTGATTATCAGTTATTACTAAAAGATCGTCAATAATCATGAGAGTATTGAGCAGGTGTCACTAATCAGTGTTGGCAAATAGGAAATGATTCGTTTTCGGAGAACTTTCATCCGATTTCGTTTATTTTGAAAGGATAATCTTTTGTCACTTGCATAAACAAGAAATGACAATTCGTTTTACACTTCGTAATTTAGTTATATAATTTTCATATTACATGCAATTGTACTTGACATAAACACAGTTTTTCAAAAAATTGAATCCACGTCAATAGTGTTGTGTTGTAATTGTGTCGTCATAGAAATTGCTATTCCTTTATTAGGTGCACAAATGTTACCAACTCAATATGGAAAGGACCTATGATGCTGTTTTGTCAATTATTTTTATCAATAAAAGGACCAACTCAATTCAATATGAACTCGATTAGATTGATCTTGCATCAGAATGATATTATACACTACCAACTCAGCTAGTCTGAATTCGATTAGACTGATCCTGAATCAGAATGATATTATATACTGCACTCAGTTAGTCTAACATCATAAGTTTGCAGCTAGATGAAGCTCAGTGCACAACTTTGACAACCAGATTGCTATGACCCTTTTTGCTTCAGACGCAACTAGGCATACATGAATTATTACTGAATGAGTAATTGGGCTGGATTTAGCTCCACAATTCTGACGAACACGGGAGCTGAATATGTCCATAGTCAAGATGAACGTTCTTCAGGAATGAAGCCCAATTTTAATACTGATCACACCATCATAGTGGTTTGTACACTTCTAGCCCGCAAAATTTTCTCTCAAAAGCGGTCCACAGAATTTAGTTAGTCAGTCCCAATAATTAAAACTTTGATCTTGAAAACACAATTTTTGTTTTTTGTATCAACTCTAACCAATAATTGTGCTTTCGATTTCTTTGCTTTAGGGACTACAGTCGGTAAAACCGTCTCAGACTCTCATCTTCTCCGTAGCCTTAGGTAGATTTCTTTTTGAACTTTTTGGAAAATCAAAAAACTTTAAGTAGATTTCTTCGATTCAAATTTTCAATTTAGTATTATTTTTTAAATTTTAATTTAATTATTTTCAACAATTATAATCATTTCTTTTTTTTTTCTTTCAATTGCCGTCTATTTCTCAAGCAACGAAAACTTGAAAGTGGTAAATCTATTAAGAGAATGTAGAATTGTAGATTATCATATAAAAATAATTTTTTTTATCTTAACAATCTGTTGATCTCATGTTCATTTTATAGTTTATATCTATGTAATTACTTATCATTTTTTTAAAATTTCTTATTCTTTTCTAAACGCTGTTTTTTTAATTTCTTAATAATTTAATTTGACAACACTGAATCATGCACATGTCATAATTAGTACTGCTGCTAAAATAAACCTAGCCAGCTACTGTTTTTTTTTTAGTGAAAATAATGGCTTATTTATTCACATTTTGAGCTAAAACATTATGAAGACAAGGTGGAGGGGAGTAACCCCAAACATGAAAACCTGATCAAGAATCTGCAGCTTTAGCAAGAATATGAACTACGCAATTTGTAAATCTCTTTAGAAACTCGACTCTCATATTACTTAGAGCCGTTAAAATCTACTTACAATCCTGAATAGTAATGCCAGCTACTGTTATTTAGATCTACAACAGCAAAAGTCAGAAGAATATAGCCACCCCAAAATTCAAGGCAATGCCATGTTGTGATGGACTCCTACTAGCTAACAATTGTCTCAAGTCATTATTGATTCTTGGCATTCATTTTCAGTTCATTCCAAGCATAGAGGATGGTAAAAATGGTGTCAGCTAGATATACGTCCATATCTCTTTCTCCTTTTTGAGATATTGTAGTGTCATACTCTCACATCGCCTAGAAGTTGGGGCTAAGCGTCGCTTATAAGTATCTTCCTCCCTTAAACTACTGAAGCGTCTTTTCCTTGACCGTGAAGACCCATGAGCCTAGAGCGAACAATACCTCAGTGGATGGGCCTAGCGCGCGAACGTGGTCTACAACAATTGACGCAATCTGTGGAAACTCGATCAAAAAGCCGTTAAGTTAAAGTTGTATTCTCAAACCTCTTAGCCTCAACTGGAGGACTATTGTAGTGTCATGCTCCAACATCGCCTTGGAGTCGAGGCCAAGCGTCGCTTATAAGAATCTTCCTCCCTCAAACCACTGAAACTCTTTTTCTTGGACAAAACCGTGAGGGCTCATGAGCATGAGTCCAGAGCGAACAATACCTCAGTAAATGGACTTAACGTGCATACATGGTCCACAACAATGGTACAATTTCAAACTCAATCAAAACATACAAAAATAAGTTGTGTTCTCAAGCCCCTTAGCCTCAATTGGGGGCTATTGTAGTGTCATCATGCTCCCACATCGCCTAAGATTCGAGGCCAAGCGTCACTTATAAACATCTTCCTCCCTTAAACCACTGAGGAGCATTTTTCTAGACAAAATCGTGAGGGCCCATAAGTATGAGCTCAGAGCGGACAATATCTCAGTAGATGGACTTAGCGTGCAGACATGGTCCACAACAATGGTACAAATTTCAGACTCAATCAAAACATTCAAAAATTGGTTCCGGCACGTCACATGTGCATTAAAGACTACAAAGATAACTGGTCTGTTCAAAATTTAGCAAAAGAATTATAGTCCCCCATATCATTTTGCACAACATAAACGAACCTCTGGATCACTAGAAAAAGCATGTTTTTCTAATAATGTGAGGGGCACAAACCCAATGTGGGTCTGGTTTGTTATAGTGATGTGATATTGATCAACCCACACGAAGTGCTCTTGATGAGATCATAAATATCCCTAATCCAGTAATTAATTAACATATTTCAGCCCTTACTTAGGTGTATAAGCTGCGAAATTACACTTTAATTTATTTGGAACAAATTTTCTGTTCTTCAATTTGGGCTTCACCTGAGTCGGTCTGCTATTGCAATTCGTACTCGGTTTTGGATCATTACCACTTGTATATATTCTTTACTCACACCACTACTTCTAACGTGGGATTGCTTATCCGTTTTCCATTTATATTTGACTTCCAACAATTTTTTTGACGAAAACCCGTATCTAAGAACTTTTATAATACATTTGTAGTTTAATGGCCTTAAATCAATTTTATTAGGAAGAACTTTTATTTGGTAAAGGAAATATTATTCCTTCGACTTTTGTTACTCATGCATAAATATCCGAACTGCTAAACAAAATATCAACTACTAACTGCTCAAACCACTATGCTTTCAAACAAGCCCGTAACATGATTTCAAATTGGCGTGGAACCATTGAAATGGAAGGTAGGGCAAAAACATAGCCTCCATTATTTTGCTTCTGCGTACGGTATAGCGATAGTTGAACTTAAAATCAATAATTTGATGTGGGCAACAGTTGATTGTGCTTCAGATTCAATCAGCGAGATTTGGGTGATATGTTATATAAAGTTGATGAATGGTGAATTGAAATGGAGGTAAGGCCATAGAGATCAGTCACCAACTAGACAGACAGCAAAGTTTTAGAACAGGACATGCACAAAGAAGCCAATGAGAATCTTGGTGGTACTACAGCATAATCCTAATCCTTTTAATTAGTCTCGTGATTAGGTTCAGTGACATTATAACAATTTTGACTTTTTTCCCATACATTATGGTTGTGGACACATTTGGCAAGACATAAGCCCCATCAGCAAAAAAAAAGATGCAACGGAATTGATCATGACCAAACCTCTCCTGTGTTTTTAGGGTTTTTCAAGCAATGACATCAATGGGATACATAATTTTGCTTTTAAATGATGAATAAAATGTCTCTCCAACTCTCTCTATCGTAAACTAATATATATGCATATTCATATTTATATGTACACATATATAAGTAGATAATGATTGTACGATTTTCATTATAATTATTGTTTTGATTGGTTCTTGAGGAATTATTTTTCTCCTCTTCAGATGTATTTAATTCGAATAATTAATCCAAACCATAGAATTAGTCATAACACACACACACACATCCCTATCCGTCCAGTTGAATTTAAGTGGTCCTTCCTTCTCAGTTGAAATTTTTAAAAAAGCACTGAGTGTCATCTTTGGTTTTGTTACTATTTAATCAAGTTGGCCTTGTTAAAATAACCCTCTTAATTAGACCTATTTTTCAAAATTAAACAACAATGTACATAAGCATCAATCCACAGAAAAATCCAAGCCGATCAGGACTTGATGAAAATAGTCCAGAAAATAGAAAACACATATTAATTTGAGCTTTCGCCGTTCCTTATCCGAACAAGAACATATGAAGTCATCCAAATTTGTTTGGTTATTCTTAGATTTCATACGAAGTCACAATCTGTGTCTCGCCATCCAGGGGAAGCCCTGGGGAAGAAGGTCTTGCGGCTCTGGCTAGCGCCATATTTAATTGATATTAACGGACAAAACAGTTGGAGGGTCTTCTTCAAAGTTTCATCAAAGAGAAATGCTTGGATCGCTGTCAATGGCTCCTCCATTTACTCCTCTCGACCGTCTTAATTGCACGAGACAAATGTGGCACAACAACTTACACTGTTTCCACACGTAAGATTTTGTCGTACCACTTTCTATTTTTCCCTGTGATCTTGTCCCAATTTTTGTTGTGTTTAATTGCTTGCATTAATCACAAAAGGAAAATGAAAACCTTCTTCACCGAGTCGACTTCGGTATCACTTGATAAAAGATCTATGAAGTATTTTGTTTTGTGTTAATTTTGATATTGTCACATAAACTTGTAGATCAAATGTTTGGTACGCAAGTGTAAATGGAAAAGTATAGAAAAAAAATTCTGCATTGTATAGTTGTAGTGGTGTGGAAAATAATTAAGCGGTGAGAACCTATAATTTAATGTCTCTAAACTTTACAGTGCTAGTGAGTAGATCTTCTGTCTCTTTTAGGCAGATGACGATTAGGATGAAGGAAATGTTTCAATTAGTCTGAATAAGCAAGGAGATGTTGTCATTATATAGAAATGTTAACCTGATGAACTCAGAATAAGCAAGAAAGAGTTTTTTTAATTATAATTAGCTCCACCAAACCTGGAATGAAAAGGGACCATTAAAGTTGCATTCTGTGTAATTTAAATACTTAACCATCGGAATATATCATCGGTGACGGACACTAGCGCCCATAGATTTAATTTCACCGTATGATGTAATAGCCATATTATTATCACCAACAAATTTTAATCATGTTTCTTGTACACCGATTCGACGTGATAATCATTCAGTTTAAACACTTGTCTTGATGAAGTACAAGTGTCCAAGTCCATGATTGATCAAACTATTTAACTACCTCAGTTTCAATTTCAATTAGGATAATACCGTGTCATTAACGTAAAACATTTGCTGATATAACCGAGCCTTCGGTCTGAGTGGAATTTTCACCATGTCGACGTCTATTAAATTAATGCTACTGAATTCAAGTTTATACAGTTAATAATTTATGAATTTTGATGCAGCACGAGCCACGCGGAGATAGAAAGTGTGGTGTTTTGGTAGAGTCCAAAAGCATGTATGGTCTTGCTGCTTTGATTATCGGGGCCAGAAGAAGGTCAGGTTCGTCTTTGTTGAGAGAAGGTGTGCAAGTAGCTAACTCTCAAGGCTAGTTGTGCCTAAAATTGGTAGTTTCAGAAAACCCACAAGTCCCTAAATTTTATATTGACATAGCACTATCACACCTCCTTTTTTTAAGCTAGAGATCTCTTTTTTTTTTGAACAAGGCCTCAACTCCCAAGAAGGAGGCCAGCAACGCATGCACCCGGGTGTCGTGAGGCTCGAACTCCGGGCTTGAACGTCAACAGAGGGGTACGGCACGATCCCCGGACTTGAATGTCAACGGAGGGCTGCTCTACCGATGGAGCTAGTGGGCCTAGGCAAGCTAGATATCTCATGCCACATATATATTATAGATTGCTAATCGTTCGGACCAATTATGTATGACATGGTGATTTTGTTGAAAAGTAATTTGGTTGTTACTATTAGATTCACACATTGCTAATTATTAGGAGTGTAAGCAATGTTTACAAAATGATCCTGTTTTACGAGTTACTTTTTTTGCGATGGAGTTAGCTCAATTTCAAAAGATACCATAATTATAATTATAATCAGTTATTTTATTTATCAAAAGAAGAGTCCAATAATGAATATCAAAATTATAATGCACACATGTTGCAAATGACACCAGTAACCAATTACTTATTGAATTATTTAAAGAACATTCAGAGGCAAAATAATTATTAAAATAAAAATTAAAAAACAAACATTGTCTCAAAATTAATTTACTTTTATGGTTGAAATGATGCAGAGGAACGAAGGGACATCAATGTCTTCCTAAGTAGGGGATTTAAAAATGTCCACTTCTATTTTTCATGTGTTTCCGAAAAAGCTGGAACATGATCATCTCAAAGATTTGGCCTTTTATCACAACAAAGTCCTAGGCGGGGTCCCTCGTTAGCTCACAAAATTACTAGTTTATGCAAAGTTATCGGACAAACTGGATGAGATCATAATGGTACAAAAACCAGTTTGAATATAGTTAACATAAAGCTCACCCTAAACACATTTGTGACTGTGATTATAAATCATCACCACTAAGGCTTCCAGTTGTGTCATTTCATTCATTCAATTATGCCAATATTTAATTTGTTACCGCAAATCATTTTTCGACACGTGAATAATACCAATCTACAGTTTCAGACTTGCGAAAGTTTGGTGTTGGATTAAACCCAGCTGATTTTGAAAATTTAAGAGTTTGACTTCGCTCAATCTGAATATAGAGAAACAAATGAAAGGGAAAAAATTACAATGCAATAAATTAAAAAATGTATATATTCATCGAAGGGCTTTGATGATTCAGGAACAAAATACTTATAGATGCGTGAAAAGTTTTGGTAATTGCTTAGTGACTCTCTTTAAGGATTAGTTTGTTAATAAAACTTGACTTAAAAAAAAACACGCAAGTCAAGATGCGGTAGAAAATAGGATGACGGCTTAACACAAACATCTTATGGATTAGAATTACAGTACTACTACAGGCGATGCATGATGTAGCCTAGCGTCATCAACTGTTGTATTCACTCGTATGTACATCTACAATTTTTATACTTCCACGTCTATTATTTTAGACTATGACTGCAAGAATCTAGCACTACAATACAAAGTACATATAATCGATTATTAAATAATAGTTGCAATTAATCCTTTCTTAACAGCTAGTACCACTAAGCATCGATCAAGATTTGTAATCTTGGAAAGGTCTAGTCAATGTCAATGAACTGCCGCCTTGGTCATAAAAAGTTTTCAACTGTAGACATATTAGTTAATTAATTTATTAGTTGAAACTCTGAAACAAGCCAGTTTTTACTCGAAGTTAAAAAGAAGAAACGATGATATAAGACTCATTTGGTACTTCTTGTATTTGGTATTTTATGTATTTAATATATTCTTAAAACATCTATTTTCTCTTTATTTCTTATTATATAATTAGTATTAATCATTACACAAAATACAAAATATACTACTCTAAAATTACAATTACAAGCTCATAAGAAGATAAGAAACATGTTCATCATACTTCACAGTTCACTGTCATACTAAAAACCCGACACCAAAGTGACAAAACAAGGACGACACTATCATCCGTGGATCCCAGGGTTAAGATTTGCAAACCCCCACCCTCCCTTTTCTTTTCTTTTTCTCTTTCTAATAAAAGTGAAATTAAGATCGCCTGGGCCTGATTTTGGCCGTCAAAGGATTAGCCATCTCGCAGGACAGCTTCAGAACCTCCGATAAGTCAACCCCACGTTCATCGGACGGCAGCCATTCGAATTCATGCAGGAGCGACCCAACCCAATGGGTAACCGTAGCCAACCCCAAGTTCTTCCCCGGGCAGGTCCTTCTACCCGACCCGAATGGAGCCAGCCGAAGATCCGAACCCATCACAGAAAACTCCACCTCACCCTCTTTCGCCACGAACCTCTCGGGCATAAATTCAAGTGGGTCCACCCAAAACTCTGGGTCCCTTGAAATGGCCCACATATTCACCATAGCAGTGGTCCCCTTGGGCACGTGATGCCCATCAATGGTTGCATCGGTGATGGCTAGCCTGGCCCAGGAAAGAAGTGGGCCAGGTGGGTGTAGCCTCAGGACTTCCTTCACTACGGCTTGTAGATACACCATGGCTGCGATATCAGATTCCGCAACGGTCCGAGATCTCCCAACAACCCTCTCAAGCTCATCATGGACCTTCCATTGAACATCAGGATGGAGCACCATCCTCGCTAGTATCCACTCGATCAATACTGCTACCGTATCGGTTCCTCTGAATATCATTTCCTGCACATAACGCAAACGAATCTTATTATAACTATTAATCTTAATAATAAAAACAATTAACAACTTTATTGCAATTGATTAGCAGCAATGGAATGAAGTTCGGAAATATTATTACTTTTTAAAGATGACAACAATACAGCATTGATATTATATTTTAGAAAAATAGTGTCGCAGTCAAATATACCCAAAGTACGGCGATCATGTCGGAGTGGGAGAGCTTGTCAGGGCCTTGAAGTGACAATAGGACATCGACGAAATCTCTGGTTTCGCCTGAGTTGGGAGCTTGGTGTTCGGAGATAATCCGGTTGACCAACTTGTTAACTTTAGGGACAAGTTTGGAGCATCTAAACCGGATTCTTTGGGGGTCGAAATCAGAGAGCCAAGAAAGATGGTCGGTCAAGTTAAGTGTTCCAAGTACCTCGTACCCTTCATCAACGAGCTCTTTCAGTTCTTCAACTTCATCATTCCATTGATCAAGTCTATATTGGCGTCCGAAAACAGAGCACATCATGTTATTAAGTGATGCTCGTTTAAGTACGCCACGGATATTGCCAACACATTCTTTCTGGTCTCTGAACATTTCCACCATCTGCGAAGCGATCACTAGTCGCTGAGAGTCAGAGACTCTGATTTGTTTCGGACCAAAAAGATGAGTAGCAGCAATTTTTCGAAGGGTTCGCCAATAAAGACCATAAGGAGCGAAACCAATAGCTCTGTTAAACATAAGACTGTAAGCAGACTCCTTAACAGGACGATCTGCAAAAGCAGAACTGTTGAGAATTTCTTTAGCAACGTCAGGATGGCAAGAGACAATAGCACGAGTTTGGCCGAGGCTGAAAGCCATGAGCCTCCTGGCGTTGCATGCGGAGGCGGAGGCGGCAATCCGGTGGTGAGCGAGGGAGTGCATGAGAGTGATGCTGCCAATGAAAGGGAGGCCTCTAGGGCCGGGAATTCTTCTTGGTTTGGAAGAGTAGTAAGAAAGGGAGGGGAAGTTGAGGAAGAAGTACTTGCCCCAGGCTGGACCACCAGGGTGAGCCCAGTAGAAAAGGGAAATGGCCAGCCAAGCCAGACCCATGAGTATAAGTGAGCATGCAATGTTGTTGTATTCGGTAAAGGCTCTGCATTTGGTGGCTAACGCAAAGATCCAGAGGTTACCTATGTCGCTTGAACTCATGCTGCGACCTTGCTTTCTCACTATAACACTCTCTTTTTGATTTTTTTTTTCCTTCGATGGTTATTGATTTTTGGGGGCTGAAGAATCCGGGAGGCTTTCTTGGCATATATATAGGGAGAAGTCCCTTTTTCTAAATATTTTTTATTTTTTTCTGCATAGAATATTATATATATAGTATTACTTTGTGTCTGTAATGGTAGAATCTACTTAACTTCGTAGTTCGTATCATTCTACGTTTTTAGCTCTCTTTTATGAGCTCAACCAGGTTATAATTGAAGTTATTATTACCAAAATATATCACAAAGCACAATTCAAACGTGTATAATGTCTTCACTTCACTTAGACCACTAGCAAAAGGATCTTATGTATATCTCAGACTAATCAAAATTAAAATCAAACAAAATTTTTTGCATATTTATTGAATTTTAAAACGTATTTAATTTAATAACAACTGATCTCCATATCGAATTTTAAAATTTTATTTAATTCGGCAGCAAAACTCACTGAATTATTTAGTACTCTTAAAGGTGGAACAGACAACCATGGTGAATAATAATGTGGGGAAAAAATCAGAAAAAATGAATGAATAAATAAGCAACCGTTATGAATGCTTGGAAGTAGGAGGGTAGGACAGTATAGAATATGAAAGTTTTTGGGTATACATTACATGAAAATGGTTAAGAATATGGAGCTGCGCCGCCACGAGTGCATGACGATAAATAAGAAAGGTGACATTCAACAGTGAGGCGAGTGCGGAGCACGCCCCACTCCCGTCGGATCATGTCCTCCCTTGCTGACGTCCTCCCTGTCGGCGTACATGTACGCCAGTGACAACACTGAACCATCTTAATTCAACCGTTATCATAATGGTAGAAATTTTATTAACCGCGATCCTTCATTGAAGACTGTTCATTCAAACAATCCTGATGGACTACCTCGAGTGGTAACCGAGTGATCAAAATACTACTTGAATCATATGGTGATCCAAATTCGAACTTGAGAGGGATATTTTTTGAAGATATTTAAACCTCTTTTCAAGCTCCGTTTCGACCATTTCACTTCATCCCACTGGTTGGAACTACAGTGACAAGGCTTAGCTCTAGTCAGATTCAGCAGTGATTTTTTAAACATTTTGTAATTGAGAATAAATTGCCAATGATTGTCCCTCTCCTCTTTTTCTTGGTAAAAGAAAAAAATACACAGACACTTTTGATGGGAGTCATTTTCTTTATTTGCATTTTATGATGTTTAGCTTATGGTAAATTTATTATTTTTTTGAAAAAGTGGACGGTAGCTCCCAGCTTTATTAATGCTTATGGCGAAATTATAGTTGTGAACATTTAATAAATTATACGATGATAAAATAGAAAAAATACACTTACTTTTTGACTGAAGTAGACCACGCACTTAGTAGTATTATATTTTTACTCTAAAATATTTCATAGCTTTCTTTTCAAAAAAAATACCTTTCTACAACAAAAAATTATCTTAGATTTATGATCCATCATTTTCTTTGTCGAGATCATCTGGTATCCGCCATCTTGTAAGATGCAACTAATCCAAATTCAACCTGGACAGAACTCAGAATGGCGAGAAAAGTCCTATGATCCATCATTTAAATACCATGTATATCGTTGAAAATGTTATTGCTATTCATTTGGACTTAAAAAAAAAAACTATTTACTACAAAGAGAGAAAACCGTTGACATTACAATTCCAAAAAATATTGTCCACTTCTTATAAATGAAAAGAGCACTTCATCAAAAAAGAAAGAGAGAGATTACTGGTATTCCTTTACTTGTTTACTGATAATTCCCTGTCAAGTGCGGTTAACTTCAGTAACAAAAAAAAAAGTGCATGGTTTATGCATAGAAAGATAAACAAATATTATTATTTTTATAATCCGAGACGTACATCTTGATTAAATACCTAATTTTGAATATCCACCAGTTATATTATGAAATTTCTGATAATTTTAATTCTTATCATTATACATATTTTTTTTTTATTCTTTCAAAAATTGGTGCTCTTACATAATGTTTTACTTTGTTAACGATGATTGATCGGAATGATGTCAATTACCTCAGCAATCAGTGACGGAATCGGGCAACAATTTAATTGTTTAATTAGAAGTAAATGGGCAATCTCATTCTCAAATGATATCATGTATTCATATTTGATTAGAAGTTAATTAAAATACTATGAATCATGTTTTTCAGAGTGTTTAAATGAAAAAAGAATATGAAGTAACTGACACCACAAATCCACAATTTAGATGTTAGATGTTATTCTTTGGTGTCCATTCCTAAAGAAGAAGAAAACTAGAAGAAGGAACTATATAACTGAAAAATCTTAGTGAGTAATTAAATAAAAAAAAAAAGTCAACGAAACCTGTAAATAAGACAAGGAAATACAAAACCAGTGGTTTAATTCTCATTAACACTGAACTTACCTCTAACATCAAGACATCGTAAGTTTAATTCTTGATATAAATAATTAAAATGAATTATAAAATAAAAGGAAATGTAGATGTTGTGGGCTCGTTCAACACTAGTATCATATACATTATAATATTTCGGACAACAAATAAGTTGAAGAGTTACGTATGAGTATGTTTCTATTGTTGAGAAATGGTATTTCCTTACTTGGAAGGATTTTGTGGAAATAATTATTTGATTGACATATGGATGATCTTTTGATGTTTTAATGTGAGTTTAGTAAATATTACTTATTATTTATAGTTGCATCAATTTTATTAATGATAAATTTATTAAAAGTTTAATAGTTTAATAAATAATGGAGGTCTAAGATTCATTTTTAATTATTTATTTAATTTTTATAATTTTGAGGATTTATAGTTTTAAATTATCATTTTCTTGTAGAATTTTTAATAATTTTTAGATAATTAATTTAGATAGTTATGGTAACCATTATCGATCTAACCGGGAGATTTCAATATCCAATGATATAAGAATAAATTAATCACTCAATTTAGAGAATTTCAGTTAGAGAAGATGTTGCAGATCGATCGAATGTTAAATTCGATAATTTTTTTTTAGTTTTAAAACATAAAATTATATCAGTCATCAAACCATTTGATATTTGAAACTAATTTACGTGTGCACCTGCGTTAGCGCGAGCTCACAATCTAGTTTAGTAGGGATTTTAACACATAAACTTATTAAAAGGCAAACCGATTACACATATGCATCAAATTTAAAAGTCTTGTAAACTCTATTAAAGAGAAAGAAAATTAATATCATATGTGCCCAATTACTATGCGATTACACAATCCTTAAATTAAGGAGACATAAAAGGATATTAATCTATAAAAGATTGTTATAAACCATATCACTAATTGTACTGATGGAAAATATCACCACTAACAAGTTACAATTATGGAGGTAATAAGAAACCTAATGACAATAAAAAAAATATCAACAAAAAAAATTTAATGAACAGAATTTAAAATTAAAAAAAAACATTTAGAAAAATCTTAATTAAAACAATCGATGAAAATATTAATGATATTCAAAAAGATTTATACCTACAATATGTAAGGAAATGTTTACAAGATTCATAAAAGAAATATCATAAGAATAATACGATAATGAAGCATCATAGTATTACGTGTATATCAATATAATATTACAAGATATTAAAATTTAACCAAACTTTTAAGCAAATTTTTTTAACTAAATTTGCCTCCTTTTTTTTCTCTCAATCTATTTTATTTTACCGTCTATTTTTCTTTAATAGAAAGGGGTGACTTTGGCTATTTTCGGCCTTAAATCACCACTTAACACATCTTTCTATTACAGATCTAGATCATTTTTATTTTTGTGATTTGGTCATCTTGTTGCGACGTTTAGTTTTTACCATTTTTATTGCTGAGTTGTCTTTTGTGGGCGATTTAGGATTTCAGACAGTCAATATATACAATTTGGCAGAGTTACAAATTCAATTATAATCGTCAGTATATTACAGATATGGAGTCATAGGTATTTCAATCACTATAGTATTTTTAAATGTGTAGCATTTAAACTGATTTATTATATTATTATCCTACATGTCATGAATGTTTTTACTGTTTTATCCGTTATAGTTTTTAACGGATTTGAATCTATATTTTTACTGATGTATTGCTAGTTTAAATTAATGAAATTATCTTTTATTGTCAAAAAAACAATATGCTATTACAAGATATTAATTTTCACTAAATCCGAAGGTTGACAGTACATTAATTTACGTGTATATCGATAGAATATGAATCTAATATCAATATTCCATTTATATCAATATAATATTACGAGGTATTGCAAATTGTTGATTTGATATTACATGTATATTATAAAAAGATAACGAATCGAGTAATATCTACCGATACATAAGAAGAGAAAAAATCGGAACAACAAGGTTCAAGATTTGAGAAAAAAATAAAAGAACAAATCTTTTTACCCATCAAAACAATGCAAAAATTGAAAAATTTGGAATGCTTTGACTTTAGAGTATGTGATGGGGAGATTTAGGGAAAGTGATATAATTAGTTGTTTGGTTATTTAAAAAGAATTTGGGAAGAATTTACTTTAAATGGAAGAGGGAAAGAATTGACCAGACAAAGGGGGCGACGAGATTAATATAGGTGGCGAAATTATAGGAATACCTATTTGCTCTGTTTTTTGGTTTGTGAGTTGAAGAGATAATAGTTTCTAGATAATTGTTATAGGAATACCTATTTGCTCTGTGTTTTGGTTTGTGAGTTGAAGAGATAATAGTTTCTAAATAATTTGTATATGTGCAAATATAATGTCTAAAACGCCGTTAAAAAAAAAGAATTCTATAACAGAAGGAGATTTTACAGGTGGACCGTTTGAGAAATTTGTTCCATAAAGTGTCGTAGATGTAATTTTCACTATTTGGTATGCTTTTAACGTATAATTTAGGCCTAATACATGGAACCCCTGAACTTGTATCGATCATGCAGTTTACCCTTCTGAACTTTGTGACTCGGTACAAATACCCTCAAACTTGAAAAAATAGCTATTATTACCCCTTAAACGTTGAAAACATGACCGTTTAACACCAACCCAAACTAGGTGTCTTTCGCGCATGTGACATGGTTTTTTATGTGCCAAGGTGGAAAATAAAAGACGAGCCACGTGTATCATTCAACCTTAATGCTTAACCAAACCGAAACCCACCCACCCAACCAAAACCAACCCTTCAGACTAACATCTTCCTCACTCCTCATCTCACAAACCCTAGTAGACCCAATGTCGTTCCTCACTACTCATCTC
>CAODLS012327807.1:0-27558 GCA_948243855.1 Flueggea neowawraea | reverse complement strand
GCCATGATCAAGCTGGGAGAGAATAGTATTGCCAAATATATAGCTCTCACTAGCAAAACAAAACCTTCCACAATAGAAAATGCCAATGATGACATATAAGCATGCCCATCCTTTGCACGTGTATACAACGAATTTGTAGCCGGTTCTGTTTCTAGCAATGTTCTCTCTGCCCATGCCACCTGACCACATGTTAACGCTAAAGCACCGGGAATAATAAAAGGCGAGCTCGTCAAAACCAAACTAAAAGCTTGAGCAATCCTGCTTAAGTGAGGGAACCCACGGCCACTAGCAGAGCCTTTACTAAAAAGCCTCTTCCAAGCAAATTGAGCATTGTGTGTCACTGAATTACTAGCTGAAACAGTAGAATAATTTCTCGAGAAGTAACTCCTATAAAGATGCTCCTTAACATTGTACAATGTAAAAGACGACGTTCCTCTAGTACTAGTAAATCCACAATGAGCCTGATATTTATACCGCCGAAAATTTAAACCTACTGTGACTACGGTGCCGTACTTCCTTAATTCCGAGGTGAAGCTTCTCGGCTCCCCAAGGAGCGACCGTGCAACTTTCCTAATGTTCCCAAACGTCAAAAATCTACGATAATCAAACATCTAAATATCAATTATTTGATAGAAATGTCATTGATTTCAAATTATTTAAAGAACAGATCATGAATTCCGGGCGGGGGGGAAACCGCACATATTCAGCCAAGCTATATTTAATTAAAAAGGGAAAGAAAGAAAAAGCTCTCCGCGAAAATTGGAATACGAATCGGGTGAACATGACAGCGTCAAACGATAGCGGAACGGACCTGGACATGGCGATCGAAGGAGAGGCGCCAAGCGAGGAGGCTAACGCAATGAAACGGTGAAGAGCAGTAGCGGCTGATGATAGTGGTGGTGTGGCTGCTGCCAGCATTTTCACATGGATTCTGAGTGGAAGCAGCTGTTTGTGTCTCTGAACTGCTCTTTGGTTTTTGGTTGCCGGCTGTTGGTTTGGATGTCGGATTGGTCGGTCCGTTCCAATGGGTTTGTTTGTTCGGAACAAGGAAAGAAGGGTTTTCTTCCGAGCTTTCTCGTTAAGCTTCCGAGCTAACGGCACCAGAAAAGAAAGAGAAGACGCGCTCGCTCTTGGACCTTACTTCATCCAGCTAGTGGGCCCACAAAGTTGTTGGGCTATATACCCAGTCTTCTTCTGTCCACGTATCCCTTTTTTTCTTTTTAATTTCGCTTATTCAAATCTATTTGGTATTTATTGCATACAATGCCGCCGCTTTCCGCATGTTTATTTTATAAAATATATTTTTAAAATAATTGATTAATCTATTTTTATGTAGAAAATCAAAATTTATAACTATTTTAAAAGAAGTTGATAAAAAAATTCCTTAAAATAACCATTTTCCAATGGCAATACAAACAAATTAAACTTGGTAGGTTCAACCTTCTAGCATTTCAACCATAACATAAAATAGATTATGTCTAATAATTTATTTAAATTTAAAAATAAATCACATTTTAAGCCATCCAAACAGAAAAAGCGCATTAAAGTATTGTTTGATATTTTTTTTCTTCGTATGGTCATGATCATTATTGACTTTGAAAGAAAATTTACATAAATGTAGCTTGGTTGATCTTTCACCCATTGCAAAAATTACAAACCCTTCTTATTTTTCTGCCAAGTAATACAGTTTTATATTATAACCATGCTATCACAAAATTTAAAATTAATACTCCGTTTAGAATAAATGGATCCTAAATTTGAAATTCATTTGCAAATGAATTCCATATAGAATTCATTTAAAAATGAATTATCTTATTTGATATACTTTTACTTAAAACATGGAATTTAATTGAATTTTTCATAATCATGTTTGAAACAAATAAAGAATTAGAAATTCATTTCAATCTATTTTCTAATATAACCTTCATTACAATAACCTAATGTAAAATATATCATATTCTATTGATAAATTTATTTAACATATTAAATAATTATCCAAAATATTAATAATTTAAATAATTATTTAATACAAATTAAACATTTAATTATTTAATATAAATTTAATATTAAATAATTAATACTTTTAAGAGGGAGGGAGAGGGAGGGAGGGGGAGAGAGAGGGGTAATTTTGAAATAAGTGAAAAAGAGCATGGTTAATTTTGACATGTAAAATTTTTTGTAGAATTCATTTGGAAATCCCACCTATTTTGTTAGAAATTGGTTTAGTTATGTTTAATTCCACATAATTCAATTATTAGAATTAAAATGAATGTGTTTTTATCTTCCAAACACAACAAAAAATAGAATTGTGAATGAATTCTACAAATTTTTATGGAATTCATTTGTTCCAAATAAGGGGTAAATTGTTGCATTTGCAGATCCTGTCCTATAAGAATTTTTGGCAAGCACAAAGATACAGATCAATACAAATTGAGTGCAACTAATAAGTCGGAGCATGTAAATTTGAGGTCGTTTTGCAACTTCACAAGAAAGAAATGAAAATCTTAAAACACTACTTAATATTGGAGCGAAATAATTAAGAGCAGATTATACACGATAGATTGTCAGCAACCTAAACTCAATAACCAAATAAGAGAAGGAAACCTACTTTACATCATCTAAAAATGAGACCATTGCATATACATATATTATATCTCACAAAGAGAAAGGCCTTCTTTGTACGCAAAAAAAAGAGAGAGAGAAAAGTCTCTTGTACATAGGAGACGACTCGCACGCAATCGACTGTGTGAATCATTATTCATGAGGATAGTGCATCGTTTTTAATAAAAAAACAAAATTAAATCAATTTATAGATAAACATCAAAGGAAAATTGAAGAGTTAAAGAGAATACTATTTATTAGTATTTAAATGCAAGAAAGTGGGAGGACAGAATGTAGTTATTAAGACCAAGTATTTAACCGTTAATTAGTATTTAGAAAGTGGGTAGGGAAAAGGTGGAAACTAGGATTGAATATTTCTTGAAAAAAAACTTTAATACCGCAAATGCCAAGTGTAAATCAAATAAAAAGACACTTGGCAAAAATAAAAAATAACTCTTCAACTTATATATATATATTTATATATTGATTGAAAATGAAGCTATGCTAGTTTCACATATATATCTTTCAAAATGATGTTCTATGCTCATAAACGAGGTACAAAGAACAATAATATATATTTTTCAACTGTGAAAATACAATAATATATATCAATATTACAGAAGCAAACCATTTCAGCAAACCATTTCAGCAAACCAATACATTGACCCATTCATATACCCTGTTGCAAGCGCATACACATCACTCCATCCATATCATCAATATACATGTCAACGCCTTTTAACGTTGGCCTCCTTTTGCGAATTAAAATACACGGCAGCCACCGGTAGATCAAGTCCATTCTAAGCTGAAAATTGGCGGCTGCTGAAGTTGGCGCGAGCATCCGGTGCCCGAACTATTCCCGCTAGCCTACCTCTCTGCTTCAAACACATACCGGTGAATGCCGGTTGGTGGTTGAGGTCCCATGTATGGTACCAATTCTTGTCCTGATTGATTAAACACATCCCAATATTACATCAATTTTATTATCTTTATTAACGAGATAAATAAATGAACAAACAACTAAAGGAAGCTATTTAAATGATTAACTTTCTGTGGCTTCTGATCCATCTGGAATATCCACAACAATCCTGCAACGTCAAAGTTTCATTTCTTTTCCACTGTTGCAATTCATTGATTCCTTAAAAATACAAATTGGAAAATGTATTAATTACCAGTGGAGCCACTCTCTCAATCTTGGTTCGCTAGGACTTGGAGCACCAGGATCCACCATAACCTATATATTCAATCACCAGCTTCTTAAATTGCTTCAACTTAGAAAGCATACTCACGTTGTTGGAAAGTAAAACATTAAATCCGAGGGGGGGGGGAGAAGCACCAAAGTTGTAGAGATCGTTGGAGGAGGAACGAGAACCCAGAAGTTGGACATGAGGTTCATGGGACAACGAAAAAAGTGTTTCCGTTGCAATTTTATTTTGCTACGAAATGACATTTTCGTCGCAAAAAAGTCAACCTTAACTTTTGCGACGACTTCGTCACAAAATTGCGACAAACTAACTTTCGTCGCAATTTTTTCGTCGCAAAATCATATTTTTCTTGTAGTGCCTGCTATGTCTTCTTCTGATAATCAGCTTTTTTTTTTTCCAACAAGCCCTATTTTGTCTCTAATTAGTTGAATATGAATACAATACAACCTCAATCAAAGGTCACTTTTACTTTAATTTATACCAAATTAAGGTGACACTTCATCCTCTTGCCTACTTTTACCCGCACAGTTTCAAAAGGCAAAACAAAATTTTATGTACAAAAGGTTGCTTCGTTAACTGCAACAAGTGAGTACACTGATTTCGCACCTGGAAATCAATCCCATAATTAAAACAGGAAACCCTAAAAGAAGACAAAACTTGGTCAATAAGGCAATTGCCCCACGACAGAAATTCATTCCTTATTCGACAATTTTGTGCACATTTTCGTTGAAGAAGTGTGTTTGTCATCTCAGCGCAATGAAGAAAATCGAACCCACAAAAAACAAAGCGAAAAAAAAGAAGCATAAAAATTGAAAACCAAGGCAAAGACGAAAACCCACTTTAGAGAGAGAAGCTCAAGTTCAAAAACATCAAAAGCCTTTTTCTTTGGACGGTCGATAAAGAAAGTGAAATGTGTTTTTGGGTATGGTCGGCTGTTAGTCAAGCCCAAGCCGTACCTTCCATACCACAAAAACATGCCTTGTATTTCTTGACACGTCTATTTCTACATCTTCTTCGATAGCCATTGTCATTTGTCAACATGTACTTACTATACATGTCTACATCTAAATTAAACACGATAGATAAGGTTGTAGTCGATTCTTTTGGTTATATTTGTATTTTGACGTGTAAATGACGTAGAGCTAACGTAACTTTGTAGGCAGTGTTTGACCTCATTAGTCTGTAAGTAGCTGATGAAGAGCTTCGAATCGTTACGAGCAGAAGACTGATCATGTAGCGATTTATTAAAAGTTCAGTATGTGCCGTGGCCTTCTACTATTTTGGGACTTATATTAATTGTTACTAAATACTAAAAAAAAAATATTAAAATTTAATGAAGTCTAGCTTGAGTTTTTTTGTTTAAACATTAACCATGCATTGTAATTATTGGTTACCTTTTCTAGAACATGCCGTCTTTCTGTTTATTTGGTTGAACGTGAACAACATGTTGCCGTGCCTATGATACCAAACACAAGTGAGATGTTTCACTTTAGGCTTTTTCCGTACTGTTCGTGCATGTATAGCCCAAGCCTTGATCACAATAGTTACCGTTCAGACCGTACAGAAAACATGTGTGGGTTTATTTGACCACTAATTTCAGACATGTGGAGGGCACGTCCTATGGACATTTTTGCATGAAAATGTAAGACGGCGAAGTCATCGGTCAGAGATAGCCCAGATTCCCCTTTATGGGATTGTCGCCTGAGATTTTTCTGATTGATGGGCCGGCTTCGATGATGAGCTGTCATCATTATAACTTGCTATAGCTAGCTAGTTATCAGTGACTAAACATCGTGTTTCAAATATATAACAAAATCAATGAATTTGATTCCTTCCTTTTATTACCAAATCTGGATCAATTTACTAAGATGTGATTAATTAATGTTATACAGGAACGCTAACAAAAAAAAAAAGAGCTACAGAATGCATATGTTCTTAATGAAATCAACTGCAGAATTGGTTAAAAACCCTTTCATTAACATAACAAAATTGAGTTTCCGTTGATGTTTACATACCAGGACAAAATAACGCCGTACAAATCATTCATTGTACGATTTATGAACTGGAAATTCTATGAGATGTTTTTCATAATTAAGTCTACGTCAAAACCATTTGAATTACTAGTACTATTTGAACAACTGATCATCGAAAGATAAAATTTTAAACAAGGTCGACAAATAAGTTTGGATATAATTTGATTTTGATTTCATTAATGATTAACTCACTCGGCGGATGTTGATCCTGCAAATTCTTTTTTTAATTTGAAAAGACAAATCAATCAATGGATTACGAGTGCCGATCAAAATTAAAATCAGAATCTATACCCCCAAGCTTCCATGATATTTTGACGAAACAGCGAGTCCTTCACAGTTTCCCTCAATGATTAATTGCAAATGATTTAGAATTAATCTCGCTTGATTGAGCAACCTAGTACTAATCTCAAAAAACCAAAACAACGGAGTTCTGGTGAAAAAATCGCCGTGTAGGGTCAGCCCTTTAACCCTTCAAACAGGATAAGCAATCACCGGATCAACCGATAACCAAGTAAGAAAGAACAGAAAGGACTCAAGAAGTGGGACCCACATCTCCATTATTGAGTCCACGTGTCTCAATGGATGACGTAATTAATATGAGGCCTTCGCTTTGACAATGAGGGTATTAATGGCGGAAGATAACAAAGGGGCAAATATAGCACAAGATCCACGCCATGATTTTCAATAAAGTGAAAAATACAAGATGGTCCCCACATTTATATAATCTTAAAAAAAAGGACCGAAGACACCGCTAAGACACGGACACGTACCCTGCCATTTCCTCTTTTGTTTTTGGTTTTGTAAAAGTCGTCTCTCTCTCATTACCATAATCCCCATGCAAATTATTACTTTATTAGTACGTGAAAGGACACTTACATCACAGGTGACTCATACACGTGTATCCCTCACGCGCTCCGGCGTCTGATGCCGGAAATATTGCCGAGTTTTGACTGCTTTGTCGGGATCTTTGAAGCCGCGCCTTCTTTTTTTATGTTTAAAAAAATTATGATACTGCCAGAAGCTTCTTTGAGAAAAAGAAATGGAAAAAAGTTGCATGGGTCACTACTACAGTAGCGTTGATTTTGTATTGGCTTTCCCGTTGTGGAAGATTATTTTTCGAAATTTAGTGAGGACAAATAAGAAGTTCAGAAAAGAAACTGCTGTTACTTCAGGAAGCAACATTTGTTTATGCCCCTTTCCTTATACGAATTAATTTGATAAGAATATAATTGAGGTTTTGTAATAAAATTCAGATTTGTTTTTATGTCCATTTGAAGTAAACTTTAGGTATAGTAAATTGATTATAAAAAAATGGCAGGTTAATTATGGAAAAATTAACAGCGACGGGTTTGAGTTATCTTGGAAACTTCGTTCTACTGTTTGATCATAAGGAGCTGAACAAATGAATTAAGATCTATCTTGACATGGTAAATTAAGCTAAATGAAATTGATGAAAAAAAAGAAAATTAAAATTTAAGAAGATTTTACAAGGTATCAACACCATGGCCACAGAAAAATTGGACTCAAAAGAACTAAAAAAAGGAAAAGGGAAACAAGGAAGTGTTTGATGAAAGTTGATCATCAACAACTTCCAGGTTACATAAAGTTACTGACATCCAAAAAATCTGGGATTTCAAATTTCAACATATTATTGCTGCCGTAGCTAATTTCTTTCTCGTCCTCCGTCGAACAGCTGCTGTTGATATACGTTGAATTCGAATTCAATGGCGTTGGACTTGAAGAAGGCGTCGATAAAACTGACGCGAAACTGAAGTTGTTGTTGTTGTTAGAACTAAACAAATTCGACGTCGTCGTCTCCGTTGAAGGGTCTAGAATAGTTGATTGATCAGAACCATAATAGTTGGTGTAACTCTGAAGAGGAAAATAATCTTGATCACTTAAACTTGAAGCCAATCCATGGCTACCCCACTCATTGGGGCCCGTAATTTGGGTCGTCTCGTTAGAACTGAATGGAACACAAGTGGTAGTAGCCGAGGTCAGTGTCGTGCAATTATGCAACTCTTGAAACTGGTCATTATTAGCTTGAACTAGGTGTTGTTGTTGATAGTGATTTTGAATTTGATCACCGACCAGCTGGTTTTCTTGACCATTTTGGACAGTATAGTTGTGGTTTTCACGCTGAGAAGATACGAGGGACGTGGCAATCCTCAGAAGCTCAGGGTTAACTAAAGGTTGGACACCGAGGAACCTTGAGACGTTGATTTGGTGAGATGGGTTGTAGAGAGATGAACTTAGGATTGAGGAGATGTCAAGAAGATCGAGTCTCGGGCTGTGTGTGACTGGATCAATTCCCATCCTTAGCAGCCTTTTCCTAATGTGGGTGTTCCAGTAGTTCTTGATCTCATTGTCGGTTCTTCCAGGTAAACGAGCTGCTATTGCAGACCACCTACACGATTCAACACAATACTTCATTAATAAATCATAATCAATTATTGTTAATGATTGATTTTTTCCACTTATAGTAACCAACTAATACTAATTAAGTTATACCAATATATTAGAGGATGCTTACTTGTTGCCTAATATACTATGGAGCTGAATTATTGTCTCTTCCTCTTCAAAAGAAAATCGACCTCTTTTAATATCAGGTCTAAGATAATTAGTCCAGCGAAGACGGCAACTCTTTCCACATCTTTGCAGCCCTATGCGAGGAGAAAACAAAGAAAAAAAAATAGCATTTTTGTTGAAAACAATAAATGAACATGCATGCATGACCAAATAAGGATGAATCAAGAAACTTACCAGCATTCTTAGGAAGAGTCCTCCAGTTACCACAACCATGTTTCTGAATGTAATCAATAAGCTTATGGTCATCCTCCGGAGTCCATGGACCTTTCTTCAGGCCATTTTTGTCACAACAAGGTGCTCTCCCCATACCAAATAAACGACTAATGAAACTTTGAAAGGTACTGTTAAGTTTCAGTATGGTTCTTTTTTTGGAACAGGCAGAGATATAGAGAGAGACAAGGGTGTAGAGAGAGAAGTAAATGTATCAAGTTGCAGAGATGTAGGGTCCGTAATGTTACGTAGAAGTATAAATAGGAAGGAGAGAAGGGGAAGTCAAAAGGGTTCGGTGCCGTCCTCTGTTTATCACAATGGCGACGTGTCCCCTTAATGTGAAGCTCTATAATCTCTACTGTGAATACAATCAAATAAAGTTTTTTATCATCCAAAAATCTATTTATATTTCAAATAATTTATCAATCATTTTCCGGCTGGGAAGTGTCAACCTTGCTTTCTGGAATCATATTAGCTGTCATCAACAAGAAACAGCCACTTACTCCTCTACATGTTATTGTTGAGATGACCCTTGCTACAGGTTTCTTCATCTTCATGTGCATGGTTTTGTAATTGTATGTGAAGACACACCTTTGCTTGGGCTACCTGTTTTCTTCTGCTTTTCTGCTTTTAATGTTCTTCTTGTGTCATGGCAAGACAAATTTGACCCTTCAACTCTCATTTTCTGTTCTGCATGCCTCTTTCATGGATAAGTCGACCAATTAATTTTGCCAAAGAAGAAAGGAAAAGGAAAACAGCAATACTTGAACTTACGAATAGCACAGAGTACAGATGCACTAATTTTTTCAAGAAAAAATGGTATTTTCGTATTGTAATCGTATTATTTTATTGTTTTCATAGTTAATATGATTAAATAGGACACAAACATAATAAAAATCGAATTCTTATGATCAAGTATGCCATATTGTAATAACGTATATTCAATAATTATGCAACTGTGTGAAAAATTGTAATCCCAAGTACTTACGGATTAGTAGAAGCATTTTGTGTAGGGATATAGTATGTGCGTGTGTCATACAAAATGATTAATGTTTTGGGTGTTGAAATAACTTTATAATAAATGCAGAGGAGACTAAGAAAGAGCATTTAGTGTTATGCGGCAATAATAGAGTTCGGTGTTTGCCGAATTATATATAGGAGCATTTATTACGTCGATTGCAATCAAAAAGTGTCTTCTCCTCCAATAGCTTTTCAGATAAACCTCTCTCTCTCTCTCTCTCTCTCTCTCTCTCTCTCTCTCTCTCTCTCTCTCTTCTTCGTTGTTTAATTATCTACTAGTATTTCGCAATTAGTGTGGTTTCATTTTTAAAAAATGAGAAATAATACTATTTTAACACTCTCCAAAAACACTCTTTTTTTATTAATTATTCAATCGTTTATTATTCAATTTTCTTTTCCTTTTTTTTCCTCTCATTTAATAATCTCTCCTTATTATTAATCATTAATTTATTATTATAATTAATGGATTCTCTCTCTAGCTGTTTGATGTAATATAGTTTTTATATTTTACTTTTATATTCCACAAAGGAATTTCTTCTTCTTGAAATTTTTATTATTATTTATGAAAAATTAATATCAATTTTTTTATTTGTTATTGAACTTGAATTGTTTTTCATAATATTTTTGGTGAAAAGTATACGAAATAATTCAATTTGAGTTTTCTTTTATAGTTAACAAAAAAACAAAGAATTTTTTTTTGGTTAGTTTCATAACTTTATAATGATTGACATTACGATAATTAATTTATTTTTTTTCAAATTCTTAATTTGGTAATTTTTTTATCCTCAATCAATATGTGCAAATACTAATAAACACTTATATAAGAAAATATTGTAAATTTAATTAAGAAATTTTCATATAAAAGCAACAAAAAATTTATTTACTTTAATAATTTTATAATGATTAACATTACTATAATTAATTGATTTTTTGTTTCAAATTATTAATTTGCTACTTTTGTTATCCTCAAATAATATGTGTAAAAACTAATAATCACTTATATACGAAATAAAAATCGTAAATTCAATTAATAATTTGTCATATAAAAGAAACAAAAAAAATCAACTAATCATAAAAAAAATCAATTTCACCAACAATCTTATGAAAAACAATTCAAGTCCTATAACAAATGAAAAAAATACTTTGATGTTAGTTTACCATAAATAATTAAAAAATAATTCAGAAGAATAAATTCTTTTGTAAAAAGTAAGATATTAAAAAAATATTACTACATTAAAAAATTAGAGAGAGAATGCATTAAACTAAAAAAATTAAAAAAATGACTAATAAAAATGACAGTAATAAATAAGAGAGAAAAAGAAAGATAAATTAAATAGTTAAAAAATGAATAATCAATAAAAGAGTGAGTGTTAGTCTTGAGCTACTATTATTGTCTGATATAGCTAACATATGCACTTGCATATATACTGTTTTGAATGTCAAAAAGCAGATGCTTTCGGTAGGACTGACAAATTGGATTTTAGTGATCGGAGAGTTAGTCAACACGAAACAAGGAAAATGAAGCTCAATCTGCGTGAATATAAAATGACTAAATTAATTTTATTGTGTGGACATTGCAGAATGACTTTAAATCTTCAAGTTATATAGCAGCTACCTATTTTTTTTGCCATATATGCATGTGCGTAATTCACCCTTAATATAATGGCACCATCAACTATATAACTCAAATAAACCTCTATGATTCAGATATACATTAATGCTTCAATAACCTCTAAATCTTATTCAATATATGTATTTTTTCAAAAGTTCGATCAAAATGAACTTGTATAATTGAACATCTTATTATTCTAGGTATAGATCATATGAATATAAAGAGTTGAAATTTTGTGTGCCATATAACTCTTCTTCTTTGGCGATGATAAATGATGAACTTCGGGGTGTTACTATAATGAGACTCTTAAAAAGAGTCTTTAATGAGAATTTTTTTAGTAAATTAAGTAACTGAGTCTTAAATTAAATAATTTTAATAATAATTAAGTAACAGTCATAATTAATTAATTTATCACAAAATTAAGTAATTAATTAAAATTAAATAACCAATAATTAAATTAAATAACAATATTTAAAATTAAATAACTTTAAAGTTACAATTAAATAATCACTCTCTCAAATTAAATAATTAATATTAAAATTAAATAATTTAAATTAATAATTTAAATTTTGAATAAAGATCCTTTTAAAAATTCTCATCGGACTGAATTTTAGTTTCAGAAGTACGCGACTGCCATAGCCCCAAACCAACTTCCACACTCCATTTCTCAGCCACAAACGAGGCTTCAATGTTTTGCTATCAAGAAAAACGTCCAAAAATCGATTTCATTGACTTTCACATCCCCATTTATTTCCACACACATTGCTTATAAATTTAGGTATAGAGACAACATGTATATATAGTAAAATTTTAATTAAAATATTTTTTATAAATAAATTTTAATTGAAAATGTAAACTCCCTGTCAACAAATTAATTTGCACATTGTCTTTTAATATTTCCTTTTCAATTCTGTTGTTTGTTTTAGCAACAATAATTAACAAATCACGCTTAATCAAATTTAGATTTATGGTGTTTATACATTTCCTTCTTTTTTTTCGCAAGATGGTCTATCAATAATTCGACAAAAATCATTTTCCTAGCTTATCTTAATTCAATTAAATCATATTAGAAAGAGGAGGAACAATATTGGTTTGTGTCACCAAAGGTGTTCTCAATCATTACTTAGAGATAAGGTCCTCCCCATCATAGTACTAACTTTGTTGAACAAGAACATTTGATTGCGAATTACAGAACCATTGTGAACCCAGAATTGAACGGGATCCAAAAGTTCAATTTTCAAAAACCAAGTGAAATTGACATGCACAAGGCAAATGATTAAAGTCTCCGTTGGAAAAATGAGACCGTTAAAGTGAGAAAGAAAGATAAATCAATTTAATTTCTAATTTTGTCTGGAAAGAATGAAAATTATAATATAAACACACATTCTCAAAACTGAGATCGGTACCAATAAATTTTAGTTAAAAATCATAATTTTATTGTTAACAATAAAAACAAGCTGTAATAAAATTCTTCAACGCTTGACCCTCAGGGTAAAAAGGGAAAAAAAAAAGCAAACGAAGAAAAGAGAGAACCGAAAAAGAAGAAAACCTTCAAAAAGGAAAGGAAATGCATGTTTCAGCACACTTCCGAGTTATAGTGTTTAGTCTAAATTAAGACTAATGATGTTCACCTTTTAATGGGTCCTCCATCTTTTCACCTTGACATTTTCTTTTTTTCCTTTTTAACAACATTGCGGGCGGCAAAAACTAATTTAATCAAGCCACTAAAAATTTTAAAGTACAAAAATTACACCATCTTTTTCAGTTTAATTTTTTCTTGCCCACAGTAAAAAATATTAAATTGATTCAAATCTTTAATGTCATTCGATATCAAAAGAATTGTTTAAATATTGCAAATTAATATTGTTTAAACTCACAAAAAGAAATAGCGAACCACATATATCATAATTAGGCAGCTAGCTTAAATTAATTAAGACGAATGTTTAAGGCCAGCAAGCCAGGGTAATATCTTATGCAGCTCAGAGGCATTATCAATCGAGAGAAATTTCGTCATCATAAGTTGAAAATATAATAATCCAAATAAACATCAATTGAAAATACATTACGTATATTTGCATGCATGACGATGGATCCCCGTGTACGTACGAACATGTATATCTACATTTATTATGTTTGTGCTAATAATAATTCTTTGGTTTAGTTAATTAATTACTGATGATAAGCTTGATTACAGCTTGGCCTCATACGTGACACCATTCCAGAAAATTAGTCTCCAAGTTAAGGAAAAAGTAATCACCAAATTGAGATCAAACTCATCGAAATGGTGCCATTGCATATCTTATGACTTCTCATGCTTGCTACCCTTGCAACAACAAGAAACAATTCAATTACGTTATCAGCGTCAGCGATTCTACGCTGAAGTAATTTTTTTTTTTCGATAATGGTTATTATATGGCATTTATCTTATCTATAGTATTAGTAAAAAATCACTATAGATACTATATATGATAAATGAAAGGTGAGGGGGTTTATTTTATCATGTAATTGATCTATTACATAATTTAGTAGCCTAATCAGCTTATTAAGAATAATACTAATAGCCAGAAAGAGTAATGCTTACTTAACCAAAGCAAAAACAAATTAATTAACAATATTAATTTACACTTGTTGTACTTGATATGGTAATTACTTGTTCATAATTTGGAGTTTGCTTATTGGATGGGTTACCCAAATAAGTTGCATACCTGTTAACGTTGACTAGCCGATATTACAGAAAAAAAATTGACAGATTATTCAAATGTTTGTCAATTTTTGTTGTGAGCTGTTTGATTTCCAACAACATATCAAACTATTTATCTTGTTTTTTAAATCTTTTAGTCTTAACAAGCTTGCATTGTTTATATATAATTGTAGATACGGGATCCGAAGCAAGTGTGGATGTGCCACTCTTTCTATATGAAGCTAAACGCGCATATTTTAATGACAACCATTGAAAAACTCGTCCAATTTGCAATAGAGATTATCAAATGCCGTACACCCTTATAACGTTAATTGAATCACTTGAATATCATTACTGATATGACCTAGTCATTTAAGTTCAACTTCATCAATAAGAAAAAATTGTAATAGAAATGTTACAACTTCATCAATGATAAACGTTACGGAATTAATATTCACTCATTAATATCCACTCTTGTCACTCTATAAATAGACATGAGGAACACTTCTCAAGGTATGTTTTATTCTCCATTCTCATTGATACTCTGTCAAATTTTCTACTGACTTGAGAGTTTGAGACTCCCCGAGGAGCATCCCGACCTCATCGTGTTCTGTGTTTTCAGGTCTCGAGGCAATCTTCACAATTCTTCAAGTGTTCGAGTTGTTCATGTTTCATCATTATTGTTGTTCGTGTTTCAAGGCAACAACAATTAGCGCAGTCTATGGGAACCTGAACAAAAATCTGTGTTCATAGACGCTCGAGAATTTCACCAACCACCACCTACTCATTTCATCATGGTGCAAACACCTTCAAGCTAAGTTGGGAGTCCCGAAGAGGATGTAAGGAGAGTTGGTGTTGGAGCGTGAGCCTCGAGAACTGCCATCGCCACCGTTCCTCTTGTTGACTATGAAGCGCTTAGGAAGCAGAATAAGGAGAACCAGAAGTCTTTAGGCGAGATGGTGACTTTACTCCAGCGACTTCTTCCTCATGCACAACTCTCGCCGACATTGCGTGCTTACGTCCAAAGTGCCCAGAATGGAAGAGTCCCAGAAAAATGTGATGGTCCTCAGCAAAGTCATTACCAACCTACACAAGTGCCCCATGAGTTGAATCCTCCACCCCTCTAGGAGGGCTTCGATGTTCCAGTACATGTTCTTATTCCTGATGCTCGAGTTAAGGCTAAAAGGGAAAACTGCCAGGAGGTGGTGGAAAGCACCTGCAAAGGAGAGCCTAAGGTTCCTCCGAAAAAGGTTAAAGCAGAGCCTCAGTCCTCTATGAATGTTCGAGAAGCAACAGACATGAAGAGGATGATAGAGGAAGTCCTTGAGAAGAAAAGGTTGGTTCCTGAGGAGGAAGAGCAACAAAGGGCTCAGGCCCGATTCATAAAGGAAGCCATGGGAAAGTCACTTCCTCCAAAGCTTAGGCCCGATTCATAAAGGAAGCCATGGAAAAGTCACTTCCTCTAAAGTTCAAAATGCCCCTCATTGCTGACTTTCCAGGAAAGGAAGATCCACATGAGCACGTGCAAAACTATGAGGCCATCATAATGCTTCATGGATAGGAGGATGTCATCATGTGTCGTGCATTCCTAATCACACTAAAAGACCATGCTATATCATGGTTCAACGGACTAAAGGAGGCATCTCTTTCCTACTTCGACCAGTTGAATAAGGAGTTTATTAATGCCTTCATCATCAACAACAAGCGAAAGAATGATGCCACGTACCTGCTGAGCATGAGGCAGAACCAGAAGGATACTCTGCGGCAATATATGGATAGATTCAAAAAGGCCATTCTAGAAGTTCATGACTTGCAATCTGGAATGGCAGGGGCTGCAATGCTGTAAGGGAAACGATTGGTCCAACTCCAGGAGTCATTGTCCCTAGACCAACTAAATAATTTAGTCGATCTCTTTGTCTGAGCCAACAAATACATCTTGTAGGCTAAGGTCATGAAAATCGTACAGACTAAGGAGGATAAAGAGAAGAAGAGGAAGGAAATAGAGGTCGGGAAGCAGTTGAGTTGGAAGAAGAAGAAGTCGAAAGACTCTAGAGCACACTTCAGTCCACGCTTCGAGAAGTATACACTATTGATTGAGTCAAGGTCGACAATATTGGCGGCGATAGAGGGATCTGGACTTATTACCTTTCCCCCAAATACTGACAAATCTTTAGGAAGGGATGTGGACGCCTATTGCAAGTATCATTATGCAAGTGGGCACTCGACAGACAAGTGTCGAGAACTAAAAAATAAAATTGAGAACGTAGTTTCAGGTGGGGACTTGGACCAATTTGTTGATGCTAGATCATCTAGAGGGGAGCCAAACGGTGAAACAAGGCAACGAGAAAGGAATGACGCTTGAAGAGGTTGATCAGCATAGGACCAACTAAGCACGCCACCACTTGAAATATTCATCTTTGATTGTTGAGTGTGCTTCTGATGATGATAAGAAGTTTAATCATTTAAGTTTTGTTATCTTTCTCTTATGTAACTTGTTATTCTGAATAAATAACATGTCTTCTTTTTTGTATAAATAACTTATTTAGTGAGTAAAGAACAGGCCGAGGCAAGCAGAGTGCTTAGCCACACACAATGAAAAGATTATGTGGGAAAACATTCTCATGTAACCAAAAGTGTTAGAGCATGGGATGAGTCCAAACGTAGGCTCCTCACCATCAACGCACAATAACCATCTTGGAATCATTGGCATACAATGTGAGTAGAAAAGCTTTTGAGCAATCAGGCTCTCACATGGCAAACAACCAAATCATGAGTAGAAAAGCTTGTGAGTAATCGGGCTCTCAAGTGACAAATGCGTGTAGTGAATAAAAAAGCTTACGAGTAATCGGGCTCTCACGTGACAAATGAGTGTAATGAGTAGAAAAGCTTGCGAGAAATCGAGCTCTCACGTAACAAATATGCAAAGTGAGTAGAAAAGCTTGCGGGAAATCGAGCTCTCACTATGAAAACACGCGATGAAAAGATAGATTGTGATGGCAAGGAGCAGAAAACTTAAAGGAAAACGGGTGTTCATTATAGAACACACGCAATGAAAAATTGAACATCGCGCATAATCATCAAGCCCGAGGAAAATCGGGCATTGGCTAATGATAAAACGTTAAGACGTGTGGCAAGTGAAACTCCATGTGGTGTTGTCATGAATGCACATGACAGTTTACTCGCTAAGACGTGTGGCAAGTGAAATCCTAAGGGGTATTGTCATGAACACACGCAATAACTTATTTTCTAAGGCATGTGGCAAGTGAAACCCCAAGTGGTATTGTTATGGGCACACACGATAGTTTTTCTACTTCGTCCTCAACATGCGAATCAACTCCTACCACCACTAAGACTCCACTGAAATCACTTGCCCAAAAAGTCATTTGGCCATGTGATTGGGGAGAAACGATGCATACAAGTTATGAAGGAAAGAAAGGCACAAGATCAAGAGCAACAAAAAATAATTGATTCTAGTAAGAGCTCGAACCTCATCACTTGGTGAAAAGTCTTTTAGCACCAACATGATGAGGCTGACGAACTTCATAAGGTGGAGTGGGTGACAAACATCAATACGATGAATATGATGATCTTCACGAAGTGGATTTGAAATGATAAACTTCCCGAGGAAATGATGAACCTCCCGACAAAGTGTTGAACCTCTCAAGTAGGTGAAATTCCTGAGGAAATGTTGAACCATCTGAGGAGGTGAAATTCCTAAGGAAATGTTGAAAATCCTGATGAGGTAAACTCCAATAGGTAGGGTCAAGATGTTGAAATCCATTTGGCGAGTAAACTTCACGTGAAGATGGTTAACTCTGCAAAAGGGGGACGAGATGTTGAACCTCACGAGGAGATGAACTCCATGAGAAGATGTTGAATGAACTTCCCTAGGAACTCCATTCGACGAGTTGGTAAAATCCACGAGAAAATGTTGAACCTCCCGAGGAGGTGAAATCCACAAGGAGATGACGAATTCCACGAGATGTTGAACATCATGAGAAAGTGAACTCCACAAGAAGATGTTGAACCTCACAACGATATGAACTACACGGGGAGATGGTGAAATGTACGATGTGAAGTCGAGATAATGGACTCCATAAGGTGAGTTGTTGATGAAGGACTCTGCGAGTTGGTGAGCTCGGTGAGAAACAAAGCGAGTTGGTGATGAAGGACTCTACGAGTTGGTGAGCTCAGAGAGGCGAGTCCGTGAACTCCGTGAGTTGGTGAGCTCGATAAGGCCACAAAACCACGAACCATAAGCCACGAATCGCGAGCCACGAACTGCGAACCACCATGGTATCGTGAACCTTCAAGGTGTAACTCCTGAACACCTACTAGGTAGTAGGGGTGAAGTCCTCTAAGAGGCAGCTCCTGAACACCCACTCGATAGCGGGGGTGAAGTCCTCCAATGTGCAGCTCCTGAACACCCACTCAATAGCAGGGGTGAAGTCCACCAATGTGCAGCTCCTAAACACCCACTCGATAGCGGAGGTGAAGTCCTTCAAGGCGCAGCACTTGAACACCCACTAGGTAGTGGGGGATGATTTCCTCCAACAACAACGATTGGTGGTCTGGTCCGCAATAGCAATGACAAATGATCTGGTCCACAACAACAATGACAAGTGGTCTGGTCCATGGCAGCAACGACAAGTGATCTAGTCCATAACAACAATGGTAAGTGGGTTGATACGCATTAGCAACGGCAAATGGTCTGGTTCATAACAGCAACAACAAGTTGTCTGATTTCTTAACCGGCACATCTCTCGAGCATCTCCAACGGTGTGTCAACTCTCGAACATCTCGAATGACGCATCGTCTATCAAATATATCAAAAAGCAGTAGTCTGCAAAAAAAACAAAAAAAATAAGAACAGAAAAAAATAAGAAGAAAAATTAAAACGGCAAGTCGTAAAGTTTTGGACGGTTGAGCTACACATCACACAGCAACAAGTGTGAACAGCAAGATGTGGAGTTACAGACGGAAAAGCCACCATACACAGAACAACAAGGTGAAACGACATGTTGTTTTGGTGTTTATTGTCACGGTCCTCCTATCAAAAAACAGAACAGTGGAACACTTCTTCTCCTCAACTCAAGACCAAGTCATGAACGCTGCCCCGCTGTCCTGACCGAGCACGTTGCCATTTAGAGCCATTGTGGTCGGTATCCAACATTCTCCTGGCCTGGAACAATTGTAAAAGCAAAAATGGAAAAAGAAAACAGAGAGAAAGTAATAACAGAAAAAAAGAAAGCCATAACAAAGAAAGCAAAGTCGAAAGAAAGAAATAGGAAAAAGGAGGTGAGACGAGCCTCACCAAGGAAAGGATGAATTTGCAGGAGGCAAAGAAATCACCGCTGTTGAAAAGCTCAATCGAGAGCAATAAAAAAAAGAAGAAAAGAGCAGTAGATATGTGGAGAGCAAGACTGAAGTTTTCCAGTAGAGAAAAATGCAATTGAAAATCGCAGCCAAGCACAATCTGCGCGAAAAAGCATATTAAGGTTCAATTGCTTTGACATTAATTTATTTGCAACAAGGAAAAATTAAACAAGGACATAGAATCGGTCTATACTTGAGAAATCCAGGAGGAGCAAATCAAATAATTCAACTTTGGAATGATCAAGCAAATCCAGAGTGGAATCAAACCAAAAAGGGGGAGAAAACTTAGGAAGGAAACCGAATTAGGAAGGAGAATTCATGAGAATTCATGGCAGCCAAATTAGGAGGAAAAATTCATTCGAGAGACGGTCCGGGGTTGGTTAGTGAGTCAACTCAATGGCTGCACGGCAAATATTAAATGAGGATCTGTACATCCGCAAAATTAATCATTCACTCCCTAACTAACCAAAATAATTTCAAAAAAAGGACATTGGCCCTAAAATATTAGCAACGAAATTCGACTCACTCTCAAATGAGAACACATCAAATCTTTTTACTCTTATCTCCGAAAAGTCCGAAGAAAAAAGTGAGGAGCAATTGATATGACCTGGTCATTTAAGCTCAACTTCATCAATGAGAAAAAGTTGTAACAGAAACGTTACAACTTCATCAATGACAAACGTTACGAAATTAATATTCACTCATTAACATTTACTCTTGTCACTCTATAAATAGACATGAGGAACACTTCTAAATGTATACTTTATTCTTTATTTTCACTGATACTCTGTTAAATTCTCTACTGACTTAAGCGTCGAAGACTCCTCAAGGAACATCCCGACCTCATCGTGTTCTGTGTTTTCAGGTCTCGAGGCAACCTTTATGATTCCCCAAGTATTCGAGTTATTCGTGTTTTTTCATTATTGTTGTTCGCGTTTTGAGGCAACAACAATTACATAACTTTTTTTGAGTTAATCACTACAGAACTTTTTCAACAACTCGTTATATTATTTCTGTCAAAAAATAAATTTCCATCTTTTAGTATTAAAATTCACTTTCACATTAACAAGTTACAAATTTATTGATTAATACGAAAAACTTTTACTTCCATTATTTTATGCAGTTTCACCAATAAATCATCATTTGTTTCTAAATTTAGGAAATATATTGGAAATGGACTTTCATAATCGTTAGACTTTGTAAATGCTTTTTGTGTAGATCTGAAACAGTATGGGACACGTAGAGCAAGTAAAGAAGATGAGCAACAGAATTGATTTCTTTGAATAGCAATCAGCTTAGTCCTGCATTGCGAGCTTGAAACGTGACCAAACATTATTGGTCTCAACTCTCAAACTAAAAGCTCTATACGATGTCACATGCTTGACTTTACATTTATTGGTACTACAATTAAGATAGCATATAGGGCATCCTTGCTTAATTAATTTATTGTACCAACACAGATGTAATTGCCCTTGCGAGAGTTATGGCGGAACTGGAACTCTGGAAGATTTATTTTTTTGCCACGTAACGCATCTGAAGTACTTTTTATGATTTATATATTAATTAAAATTGATTGATAATTTAGTTGTTCAAGAAAGTATGAGAAGCACGTAAGAAATAATCATGGTGCTTTTTATGATTGATATATTATTAAATTTGATTGATAATTTAGTTGTTGCAAGGACCACCATTAATCGCAGGAACTTGCAGAGGCCTGTCATGGAACGATCTGGGACGTAGAATTTGGTATTTGGCCTCTGCCATGATGGGTACAGTGACGCAACATCAAAATCAAACAAGTCTCTTTTATTTTTAAAATTTGCAAATAATTACTTCACCAAACATATCCTAATTTCCAAATATTATTGTCCACAAAGCTTTGTTAATGTTCTCCACCATACATTAGTGAATGAAGCAGTACTGCTTCCACAGGACCACATAGGCTTTTTATTTTTAATTATGCTGCTTTAAACACTTATTTTTCTTTTTTGGCATTTGAATTCCATGTAAAGGAAAAGCTTAACATTAATAAAAGTATGCAATCAATCTTAATCAGCGACAAATTTTTTTAGGCAACCCCTCACAAATTTTATTTATTATTATCCTCACTTATACACGCCTACCACGGGCAGAATAAACGGTAATGACGCACTCTGGTGCAAGAAAAGTCTCAGGTTCGAGTCTCATGAACGACACTTTACTTTGTAAAAATGGATTTGCTTACTGTACAATGCTAGGTTGCTTGATAAGCCTGTTAATAAGTGGAGGGTCATTGCAGTGGGGCGAGACTATCTCTCCCAAAAGTTTACCCAGCCCGGTATATAGCCAAAGGCCGTCGGAACCAATCGGTGTGTTGCCAGTGACCGTTAGGGTGGTGGTTCTCCTGTTATGAAAAAAAATTCTACTTACACACAACCAAACCAAAGACAAACATACAAAACCAGCTCAAAAATCAGACAAAAACACAAAAAATGAGAAACAAAATCAAGAAACCTAAACATAGAAAAATTAAAAGACTTGCATTGTCTAGTGTAGCAAACACCACTAGCATCATTGGCGAATATAATACTCATACCCAAGGCCGTCTTAAGAACTTTTGGGGCCTTAGACAAAAATAATTTTAGGGGCCTTTTATTAACTGTATATTTATTATTTAAAATTTATTTTTCTTGCTTTTTGAGAGATAAAATTGATAACTAAATTTTTATATTTAAATTTAGAAAATATTTTTTTTCAATTGATAAAATAATTAAATTACTTGATCTTTTTTGTAACATTGTTGAACGTAGATAAAATTTAATTAATTTTAATTTCGAAAAACTTCTTTCCGCGGATGCTATAGTAACAGAAAGAGGAAATTGCGCAGTTAATATTATTTCACAAAAATTATTTCCCGCGGACGCGTGCAATGTTTGGTTTCTGAAATTACGCCAGAATTTCATATTTATTACGGCGGCGTTAAAATTAAATACGTTGACGTTAATAAGAGGTATTTGTCGGTCTAGCAGGCCACTAATATCAGTATTAGACATGTGGTGATTTGAAAACATTTTGCAACGCTTATGTTTTTTTTTGTACTTATTAAAAAATAATATTATTTTTCTTTCTTTTTTCAATAAATAGAAAACGATGTTCAAAGGACCACTTTCATACATGATTTATTTACTTCATACATGGCTTCAAACAAATTCATGCCTATAAAAAGGTACCTTTTTTTGAAAAATAAAAAATAATATTTAAGTGACCATTTTTATGTATGGTCATATTTAAAATAATTTTTATGTATGACATAGTATAATTTCCTTTTTTAACTTATTCGGAATTTTTTGTCTTCATTTAATTTTTTCATTTTTATTTTTTTTATTTTTATTTGATTTTCTATCCATGAATTATTATTTATTTAATTTTCAATTGATATTCTATTCATAGATTGTTATTTAGTAAAAATATATATAACTAGTTTTAGTCGCGGATGTTGTCATGGAATATATAGCTCTATTTTTTTATAAATATTTGAGACTATATTAAAAATTATTTCAAATTAAAAAATATAAAAATTAATAACGAAGTTCTCATAAATTTTGTTTCCATATTTTTTTATTTTCTTAATAAAAGAAGTGAATATTGACCAAGATATTGAATATCATCATTACCACATGTCATGCAATTAAAATTCCAAATGTCAAGATAATAGCTTGTCAAATGTCAGATTATTATAAAAGTATATTCAGTTTGTATATATTATTAGATTAGATGAACACCCCACGCGATGCTGCGGTTTTTTTTAAAAGTATTTATTTTTTAGAAATAATAATTACATCACAATTATATAAATATTCAAAATAATCTAAAAATAATAAATGCTATTAGATAAATTTGTATCAATTATATAAATTTGTTGAAGTGTTAATTATTTAAGATTGTTTTTAGTTTTTTGAAAATTTTTAAATTTTTAAAAGGTTTATCTAAAATTTATTTAAGGTTATTTCTTAAATTTTAAAAGGTTTTTAAAGGTTTAAAAGGTTTATTTGAATTTGTGTTTAGTTTTTTAAGTTTTTAAAAGGTTTATTGGAAGTCTTAAAAAGGTTTATTTAATGTTTATTTAAGGTTGTTTTTAGTTTTTGAAAATTGTTAAGTTTTTAAAGTTTATTTAAGTTTTTTTTAGTTTTTAATTTTTTTAAATTTTGCAAAATATTTATTTAATGTTTGTTTAGAGTTTGTTTTTAGCTTTTTACAAGTTTTTAAATATTTTTAAAAATTTTATTTTTTCATTTTTTTTAGAATATAGATTGATTTTTAGTTTAATTTTTTTACTTTAATTTTTAATTAGTCTTTTTTCCCATTTTCCCAAGTTTCTTTCCTTTATTCTTACCATGCAACAAGTCGATGATATTTATGTTTTGTTGGTTTTTAAATAAGTTGTAAATCTTAATTTGTTTTAATTGGTTAGTTGTTGTTTTTTGGTTGATTTCTAGTTGATTTCTGGTTGTTTTCTGCTTAATTTACTTTTGTTAGTTTGTGGTTATTTTTTAGTTGTTTTTTCTTAATTTTTTTAGATGGTTAGTAGTTATTTTTCGGTTAATTTTTAGTTAATTTATATTTTTTTTGTTTAATTTACTTTAGTTGGTTAGTGGTTATTTTTGGGTTGATTTCTATATTTTTGTTGATTTTTTGCCTAATTTATTTTAGTTAGTTAGTAGTTGTTTTTTAATTAATTTTTGGTTGTTTTATGGTTGATTTTTTCACTTAATTTTCTTTAGTTGGTTAGTGGTTATTTTTCAGTTGATCTTGGGTTTTTTTTGTTGATGTTTTGCTTAATTTACTTTAGTTGGTTAGTGATTGTTTTTCTGTTGATTTCTTGCTTAATTTACTTGAGTTGATTAGTAGTTGTTTTTTAGTTGATTTTTGGTTGTTTTCTAGTTGATTGTTTTTGCTTAATTTTCTTTAGTCGATTAGTGGTTGTTTTTCGGTTGACTTCGGGTTATTTTCTGGTTGATGTTTTTCTTAATTTGTTTTAGTTAGTTAGTGGTTATTTTTCGGTTGATTTATTACTAATTTGCTTTAGTTGGTTAGTATTTTTTTTGTTGATTTCTTGCTTAATTTGCTTTAGTTGGTCAGTGATTTTTTTCGATTGATTTCGGGTTATTTTCTAGTTAATTTTTTGCTTAATTTGCTTTAGTTTGTTAGTGGTTCTTTTTTGGTTGATTTCTGGTTATTTTGTGGTTGATTTTTTGCTTAATTTTTTTTAGTTGGTTAGTGGTTATTTTTCGGTTGATTTCAAATTATTTTTTAGTTGATGTTTTCGTTTAATTTATTTTAGTTGATTAGTGATTGATTACAATACATATTTGGTGTAGGAAAAAGAAACATATCAATGATAAAAGAACACAGTGGTCAAGTGAGTCATATGGATTTGGTAAGGGAAGAAAACCTCCACTTGCTGAAGCGTACAAAATTTATTTCTCCAAGACTAATGAACACTTGATTTTGTGTGTGCAATCATTTTACTTTATTTATTTCTCCGGGACTAATGATCGTTTCTTTTTTTTTCTTCAAAAATGAATTATAAATTTTCAATTTTAAATTACAAAAATAGTTGGAATAAAATAAAGTGGAGATGGAAAAATGAAAATTGTAGATGTCACCATGTTGTTGATCGAAATAAAATACATCAAAAAAAAATTAAAAAAATTTATTCCTAAAATTTGTATAGTAAAAACAAAAATTTAATTGAATTATTGAATTTTTTAGTAAGATATTTGGTTTCAATTTTTTTAAATATGAATATTTTTTTCTTTTTAATATAATATATCTTAATTTTTAATTTTTTTGGATGAAATTAATATATTGTTAAATTATTTTTGAAAAAATATACATAACATTTCAGCACATATATGTAAGTGAAAAGTACCTCTAGTCCCAATTGAGAAAAAGAAGAAGAAAAGTAGTCAAGAAAAAGAAAGACAAGCAGTATATATATGGAGGGTGGACAACAGTAAAAATGACATTTATTTGATGAACACGTGTTATTATACATGAAGAAAAATGGTTGGTCCAGTTTTATGGGAATAAGATGTTAAAGCTTATAATATTTGTTGTTGCCTCGAAAAGCGAATAACAATAATGAAGAAACACGAATACTTGGAGAATCGTAAAGGTTACCTCAAGACCTGAAAACACAAAATACGATAAGGTCGGGATGATCATCGGGTAGTCTCCGGCGCTCAAGTTAGTAGAAAATTTAACAGAGTATCAATGAGAGTGAAGAATAAAGCATACTTTGAGAAGTGTTACTCATGTCTATTTATAGAGTGACAAGAGTGGATGTTAATAAGTGAATATTAATTGTAACGTTTGTCATTGATGAAGTTGTAACGTTTCTGTTACAACTTTTTCTCATTAATGAAGTTGAGCTTAAATGACCAAGTTATATTAATTGCTCTTCACTCTTTTCTTCGGATTTTTCGGAGATAAGAGTAAAAGGTTTTGATGTGTTCTCATTTGAGCGTGAGTCGAATTTCGTTGCTAATATTTTAGGGCTAATGTCCTTTTTTGTGAAATTATTTTGGCTAGCTAGGGAGTGATTGAATAATTTTACGGAGGTACAGATCCTCTCTACAATATTTGCCGTGCAGCCATTGAGTTGACTCACTAACCAACCCGGGACCGTCTCTCGAATGAATTTTTCCTCCTAATTTGGCTGCCATGAATTCTCCTTCCTAATTCGGTTTCCTGCCTAAGTTTTCTCCCCCTTTTTGGTTTGATTCCACTCTGGATTTGCTTGATCATTCCAAAGTTGAATTATTTGATTTGCTCCTCCTGGATTTCTCAAGTATAGACCGATTCTATGTCCTTGTTTAATTTTCCCTTGTTGCAAATAAATTAATGTCTAAGCAATTGAACCTTAATATGCTTTTTCGCGCAGATTGTGCTTGGCTGCGATTTTCAATTCCCTTTTTCTCTACTGGAAAACTTCAGTCTTGCTCTCCACATATCTACTGCTCTTTTCTTCTTTTTATTGCTCTCGATTGAACCCTCCAATGCAAATTGATTGTCCCCTATTGGTAGTTAAATGGGAAAGGAGCACCGATGGGAATGCTCTTAGAAAGAGCATCATGAAATCAACCACTTCATTTCAATAAAGTGGTTCCCACTTATTTTCTTTCTCTCTTTTTTTTTTTAATTTTATTTAATTAATTTTTGTTCTATTTAATATCTTTATTTTTTCCTTCTTTTCTTAATTATTTCTTTATTATTTTATTTATTTTTTATCATTTAATTGTTTAATTATTTTTTTATTAAATTTTATTAAGAAAAACTTTGAGGATGAGTTGAATTTTGTTTTTGGTTTTTATTTTCAATTTTTATTTTATTTTGGGTATGATTTGTGTTTTTTATTATCTATTTTTTGTTGTTTGTCAAAAAAACTCTCTGATTTATCTAATTAAATTGTTGAATATGTATTATTAATTTTCAAATTAAATTATAAATTAAATATTTATTCAATCAACCATTAAATTATATTTTCCAAAAAAAAATATTTTTAAATATTCAGTTAATAATTATTATAATAAATATTATATATTTTTATTTCTAAAATATATTTTTAACTTAAATATTAACTCAAACAAAATATTTATGTCAAATAAATATTTTTATTATAATTTTTATATTATAAATAAATAAAATAATAAGTGAAATAATTATGAGTCTTATATTATAATATAGAGAAAACTTAACTATTAGAAAAAAATAAAATAATAAATGAGGAGTCAGTAAATTATTAATATGATAGAGTCGCTAACCTCCTAAAAATGTTAAAGAGTAGAAATGCCATGATTCTACATTGAGATAATACCACCGATTTACCAACTCAGTTCGATTGATAAAACTGGTGAGTAGTGGGCTCTCTATTATTATTAACAAAATGATTATAACAGAAATACCGTCTGTGAACAAAAGTCTCAAAAAAGAGGTTGGGAGATTATCTAAAGACAGATATCTCTTCAACACCTAATCAAATTGAATGACAAACTGAATGACGTATTTTGCCACATTCTTCATTTATTTGTCAAGTTATCAAAATGTTGTTTTATGTTGCATAAATATTTCTCGTGGACCTGTCCAAAAAAAAGAATTTCGTGGAGAATTGTGAAGAGGAAGGCATGTATGTAACATTATTAAATTAATAAAAGTTTATGAAGTTCGTTAAAATTAGTTTTTATAATTCTA
>CAODLS012327801.1:0-11168 GCA_948243855.1 Flueggea neowawraea | reverse complement strand
TTTTTGAATATTTCATATATGATATATGTTTATCTTATCGTATGTTTTAAATAATAAATGTTTTGATTAAACAAATGTTTTAATCAATTGAATTTGGGTAGTAAGTTATGAACCATGAGGCTTGTACGAGATGGGTCGGGCTCCCATAGACGGTTCGCCTAGTACGCCGGTCACGGGCTCGCTACGGGTCGTGACAAAGGGTTATGAACTAGGGAAAGACATACGTTCCAGTAGATTATGCTGTTGTTCCATACACTTTGAAAGAATGAAGTTGTTCTGCAAAATGACGCCTTCTGGTAGGATTGAGATATGAGCGGTTATGTATCTCTTACAGGTGTATAGCAATTATGTTATTATCGTATGCTGGTCGTGCGGTCTATTTGACTGTGTGACGAAAGGATCAAGCATGTTACATGATGATTTATTATCATCATGTAACATGGTTAGCAATTTATTTTTTTTTCCCTTTCCAACAGTCTCTTTTTCCATTACCTCCTTTCACAAATTTCACTTATGATGAATAGTTACTCCATATCTATTTAGAGCCAAAATTGGCTCTTTAGGAATTCTTTATTATTTTTTTCTTTCTTTCTTATGTGGTCTTTTTTGTCATTTGTCAAAAGAATGTTATAATTTTATTAATAAAAATTGATTTAAAGAGCAAAATAAAGAGTGTTGCTGAGAGTGCACAAAATTTTAGACAATTTAATATTAAGGATTAATTAAATATAATATAATAAAAAAGATTGTTGAACAAGTTCTTAAACCATCTCCAATAAAATTCCTTATCGTACTCTCAAAATAGTGCATACTTTAATTTAGAAACACCGCCCATTCCATTCCATTCTATTCCCCGTGGGGTTGGAGCAAATATCGTAATTATCTGTCTGTCGCCATTTTAATCATCTTTTACTTTTCCATATCATTTCTAAATGCATAATAACTTTTTTATATATATATAACTTCCATCCTGCTCTGCTTGTACTCATCATCACATATCATTGTCCCTTTTCAAAAGCTTACATGTAGATTTGTTGAAACCTTCTCTAATTGAAATGTAATCTGCGCTGAACCAAGCTGTGCTTCAACTTATATATGTATATATAACTCATTAATTGCTTTTACTACTCTATCGGCACTCATTTTTGCTCCACCAAGTAAAGCCCAATTGTATTACATGTGCATTCATTAAAACAAAGAGAAAATTCAAAAATCGATTTTATGACCAATTTACCAAAATTTTAGTTCTGGAAAGAAAATTCTTTTTTTTTTTAATAAGAAAAGTTGGGACGTAGAAGTTTTGGGGTATCTAAGAAACTTCAATAAGCACGCAAAATGTGACGCATGTCTTGTATAGAATAGACCGTAAATGGGAAGAAGCAAAAGCCCTTTCCCATAAGAAACTTCAAGAATGATCAAAACACAGGTTTGAATAATAAATGAAATACAAACAAAAACGTTATTGTTGTTGCCGCTTGCGTCCGCTAATTAATTAATAGGCCATTGAATAAAATTACCTACTCCATCTATTTCTGTTTACAGTCCTCTATTTGGAGAACACCATCAAGTCAAAAACACCAAAAAAAAATCATTTGCTGTTATACATGGTAAGTCTGTAAAATGAAAAATAGAGGATAGAAGAAAATAAGGATAAATACTTGATTGCCAAGGATTTGAGACGAAGAAGGAAAGTTAGAAATACAAATTGCTATAAATTAGGGAAAGCCAATTCCTCAGGATCCAGGCCAGGGACATCAAAAAAGAAAAGCATTTGCAGAGAAGACAAGTCACAGACGTGATTGCAACAAATCACCATGAAGTCAGGGGACAATAGGGCAAGAAATGGAGGAATCAATGGAGTCAATGTAAATGATGCAATTAAGCTGTCCTCTATGATAAAGCAGCAAGATTGACACCAAAACAATATAAATACATACCAAGGACGCCAAAGAAGGGACCTTGAACCAATCAATCAAACCAACTCTTATGTCAGAAACATGAATCTCATATTCTGCTAATCTTAGTGTCTCCGCTCAGTTATCTTAGTGTCTTCAGTTTTGGTTAGCGTCCTCTTTTGTTATTTTTATTCAAGAACATTCAGTAGTCAAGTCTTGTTGCAATTTCAAGTTTATCTCAATTGTTCATCATTGTTTATCTTGCTATTGTTACTAAAGAAGCAAGGAACCCAAGTGAATGATTTGTGTAACTTTATCATTTCCAATCATTTGATCCAAGAAGCGAGATTTTTTTAGTGCAATCTCATTTCATAATCCACAAAATTCGGTTTAGGAGAACCATAAACTCCTTGGCACGCTCTCAAAATCCGAGTCAAAGGGCAACGTTGTCCTCTTAGTTTTCTCTCAAGAAAATAAGGGAACAATTTTTGGCACGCTCGGCTGGACATCATAAGCAACGATGAAAACCAGAAGTAAGAAAGATATTGCCATCTCCAGCACAAGAAACAAACATGAAGAGACCAATGCAACAACACTGGTTGTAGAACAATTTCAATAACAAGAACCAAAAACACTCTCGGTCCCGAGGGGGCAGGCTCCAAAGGCCACCACCTCGACGAATCCATGGGTTCAACAAATGCTACAAATCTTACAGAGTATTGAACAGAAGTTGGAAGCCAACAACCAACGGGCTGCCAATGCACATCAGATTACCATGAACATGCTGGCCAAAAAATAGGAGCAACTAGTACAACCCGATGGAGGGAGTTCACTAGTGGTCCCTGCCAAGGATTCATCCAAAACACTAGGGGGCAGTGCCCAAAGGTGTTAAATCAAGAAAAAAGGAAAAGAACGGAGAATGAGGCTATAGACATAGGAGCGAACTCCAAAAATGATGTACCAAAAATACCAGTAGAAGACCTTGATGAGCAGTCTTTTAAAGGGAACATCCAGAAAACAATGGAAAAGAGGGAGGAGCAGGCTGTTGAGGTGTCACAGCTGTTCAACAAGAAGGAAGGAATCCCTAAAGAGCAAAATAAAAAGGCTTTAATTAAATCTCTTGAGGATCAACCAAATTTTGCATCACTAGTGACCTAAGAGGCTTTAGAAAAACAAGAGGACACACAACCAATAGCTAACGAGCCTAAAAGATGCTTTTTTGGCTCGAGGGGCACGTATGGTGAAGAAGACAACTCTTATGTCATAGGTAACTACACTCATCATGTTCAACAACAGGTTAAGAAGGTGTAGGTGAAGAAGCAAACTGAAAGTCAACAAGCCCAGGAGAAGGAAAGACCAGGACGACAGGATTCGGGATGGGAGACATCAAGATTTCAAAGAACTCAAGCTAGGTCCTTTATTACCTCAATTCCTGAAAAATCTAATGAGTGGCAGGTGACCTACAATAATGAATTTTCTAAGAAATTGACCATCTCCCGAAAGAGAAAATACAACTCTAGCTAGAGGGTCAATGTCAAAAAGAGTCTCAATTATGAAATGATGAAAGAAACAACTAGGGACAACAAGTTTGTAAGTGGTATTAAGGTTAATTATCTAGTGAAAATTTCAACACCTTTCATATAAGAATAATCCAGTTAATTACTCTCGTATCACTCCTTTTAAGCTACTTATTTCTTCTTTTAAGCTACTTATTTCTTCTTTTAAGCTACTTACTGTTTTTTGAGAATGTCTATGCAAAGGAGGATTGTCGCAAAGTCAAGCTTAGAAAGAAGACATTAAATCAAACACTCTGGACAGGCAAATCAACACCTGGGACCGTCAAACAAACACCCGGGATGGAGCCATAAGATGACCAAGGCAAACCCGCCAAGTACATCAGGCTTTTGATAAGGTCGTTGAGCTCTCTTGTTATATATGAGATTGATGGGTGATAAATGTAATGAGAATGGGTGGAAGGAGCTGCAACTACCATTTGCCCAGAGGAAAACTAAAGTGCAGCAGGCCGTAGTAGCTACTACAGGCCAAAAGAGAGGAAAAAAAAAAGAATAATGCTTGCAAGTTGTGATTTTGGACCTAGAGAAAGGAAACAGATGGTGGTGGTATACACTAAAGAAAAAAGAGGGAAATTGGAGAAGAAAAATAGATAACGTGTTATTCCCACCAAAATTGCTTTATTTGCATGTTTTTATGTTCTATTTTTATTTTCTTACCTTATTTTGTTTTCTTGTCTTAATTTTATGTCTTATTTGTTCTTTTTTTTGTTTTCATTCTACTTGTTTAACTTATTTTTTCCAAGTCATATGAACCCAAGAAAAAAAAAAAAGAGAAGAAGAAGAAGAAAATGGTAGGCTTTATGGGGCCACTGTAGGTTCTTTTTCAATGAAGAGAACTTATTTTCTGTTCAATACCTGGTGTTCTTAGCCGCAAAAGAAAATCTTGGATCAAATGAGCATCAGTCCGCTAGTTCTTGGCCATTTCACAAAACCACACCAGAGGAAAAGAAAAGAGACAAGAGAGAATAGTTGGAAATAGGCATCATGTCATTTCTTAATTATTTCAATAAATGCAATGTCATTGTGACAATTTCCTGTCAACACTAATTTGAGTATAGGGGAAAAATGCCTAAAATCCATGCTTCTATGAGAGGACCAATCTTTTTTCTCCTTGGTATACTTCAAATCCTGGGTGTTGAGCTATAAACATCCATAAGGGTTCTTCATTGACAAACTATGACATCAATGGAGGAGGAACCTGCAAATAAAAAGTGCAATTGGGGTTTTAGTCTTCAACAGTTCCAGAAGAAAAAAGAGTTCCCAAAAGAGGAATCAAGTCATCTAGCAAAACCAACAACAAACAAGCAAATGAGGTAATTATGAAAATCCAAATTTTGTTTAAATTAATTTGATTGTCATGTTTTTTCTAGGAAGACAGGAATAAGAACCTACATGTTTGGAGAAACTATAGAAAGCAAGCTCAAGATGAAAATTGCAGAAAATAATTTGCTGAAACAACCAATGCAAAATTTATTGTTCAGGCAAAAGGGAGATTGGAGAACTCATTGGCAGCTGAATTCCTATTGAAATTCTGACAGCATTTCGACTATATTTGATCCTAACTCCCTGTTCTCAATAAGATAGCAAAATCAAATTTCAACAATCACAAGTTATAATTTAGTTGCAACACCACATGATCTTAGTCGAAAAGAATGTTTTTTGCTTCGACTGAAAGTGACTGAAATTATGGATACGAGCCGGGACAGTCCTTGGAGCTGCAAGAACACATCTGAAAATGCCAAAATCAACAAAACATAAGCTCAATGAGATGTGTCCTCATCCACTAAGGAGCTTCACGATGCAAAAGAAAAAAATGAAAATGGAAGCGACTTGAGACCTAAAAATAAAAAAGGCAACAACAGTGGGTTTTAGATCAGGAGCTGTGTGATGATGGGCAGCTTCCTCGTGGACGGCGTCTTCTTCAGTCATGGTCGCAAGAAGAAGCAAATTGAAGCGTGATGAATGACGACGAGCTCCCTTTTCGGCGGCACGATGTGATAAAGAGGCCCAACAACGTGTTTCCTCTTGGCAGCGGCTTCTTACAACAGCGGGTTTCTCTCCTAAGGGGGAATGGCGAGGCGTAATGAGATGGAATTGAGCAAAACTTGCGGCCCTGATGAGCTCCTTTCCTTGACTTAAAACGAGACGAGCTCTCTCCCACGGCTCGACACAACAGTGCTCGTTTCACTGGCTTGTGATTGCCGATGGCGAGATGCGGCGGATGGTGAAGGCTAGGCTTGTTGTTAATGTCGACAACAAAGGAGCAAGGGGAGCCACCATAATTTTTCAGGATTTTTGAAGTTGCAATAGCTACAAAATGGAGAGAAATATTGCAGAGAGCTCAACTATAACTACTCAAAGTGTCTAATGAAGAGAAATATGGTGACAAAGTTGCAGCATAAATATTTTTCAAAGGGATTATCAATTCATAGAAGTGAATATTTCCAAGTGCTAGGTCTCTTTGACCACCATAGAATGCTTTCTTTGATAGTACAATAGTTTCATCAGGAGGTACAGAGTGTTGCAAAGACAAGAACATTGCAGATGAGTCTTCATTGCTCCAGAGGAGACTTTATTTTTTTCAGGAGAGTTGCAAAATATTGATCTTATTCGTGTTAATGGTTTTGTTCAAACCCTTAACACGCGAGGGGCAATTGTTTACGGTGGAATTTTGCAATCCCTTAGATGGAGGACATGACCCAGGCCAAAGACGCCAAAAAAGGAAACCATTTGTTGTGCATGACAAGTCAGTAATGACCGGGGACAGCAGAAGGAAAGGCCAATTGTTCAATTACTGCAAATTAGGGCACAAACAGAAAACAAACCGAAAAAAAAGAAGGGGACGAGGATTTGATCACCACAAATCTGGAACAAAGAAGGAAATAACCGTTGGGCAGCTGCCAAGAATTCAGACATTAGAGTAAAAGGATATTTAATTGCAACAAATCTGGAATAGGGAAGGCAAGTAGAAAAAAAAAACTAATTGCTGTAAAAGAGAAAGTCAGAGGACAGTAGAGCAAACCATGGAGAAATCAGTGAAATCAGGTTTAAAGACGCGTCCTCTCTGAAGAAATAACAAGATTCACTCCAAAACAATATAAATACGTACCGATGATGCCAAAGAGAGGAGCTCCAATCCAATACTCAAACCAACTCTTATATCAGAAACATAAATCTCTGTTAGTCTTAGTGTCCCCACTCATTTATATTAGTGTCCTCAGTATTTGTTTTCATTTTATTAGCGTCCTCTATCTTCTAAACAATTTATTTTTATCAATTCAAGCGTCCTCAATAATCGTACTTTAATTTTATCATTATTTCATCATTATTTATCTTGTTATTGTTGTTAAAGAGGTAAGGAACTCAAGTAAATGATTTGTGTCCCTTTATTATTTCCAATCGTTTGATTCAAGAAGTTAGATTTTTCAGCGCAACTGTCATTTGATATTTTGCAAATTCTGGTTTAGGAGAACCAAAAACTCCTTGGCATGCTCTAACAACACTCGAACCAAATGGCAGCATTGTCCTCTGAATCGATTTCTCAATTTTTCACGGAACAATAAGTAATCTAAGGCCTAATCCTTCTTAGTATTATAGTTTAATCTTCAAGTAGCTGCTTTATTTATTATCATCATCGACTTACAGTTCAATTAATGTCCTCATTCTAACTTCTCTTTGGTCAAATTATCATTATTTTTGTTTGACATCTGGCTGAAAAACAATAAACTTATGCAAGTGATTATCTTCTTACCGTACGTACATCTATTGATGCTTTTGTTCATAAATCACACCATATAAGATTAAGTCAATATGTGTGATCTTATAACAATTATAATAAAAACAATTAACCTAATACAATATATTAAAGTTATTATTCTTCTTTGTGGATGGAGTGAAATATACACGAACTATATAAACAAGTTGTGTATTAATAAATGAGGTAGTATGGACCCAAATATTCAAAGCAAAGCATAATTTCCATTAAGTAAGGTTGCTCGTAAGTTGTAATAACTGACAATAAAGATGGATTAGTTTACCTTAAAATCTAAGTGTAACAAATAAATAAATAATCCTAGGATTTGATGAGAGCAGCGAGGCTTGTGGCCTCCACGTTCCAATTTATAAATGAGATAATTTGAAAGAATTTGAACATTTTTGTCAATAAATTTGCGTCTGTTTTTTTTAAAAAACAAAAACCAAATGGGCAACGCAGCATCGACCAAAACAAGTAAAATTGGGAGGCTCATTTGACTGTTTTTAAGGATATGATCACTTTGATGAAGTAAATAATTAGAGGCTGGACCATGGTGATGGCCCTCATTTCAATTTACATTGCTGTCTGCCATTGAGAGACATGTGACATTAAGCTAACTAGGGGATAACTTTGAACAATATGACTCTGAAGTTTCTTGTATTTTTTTCACGTATTTATTGTGAATTGATCCAAAAATATGTAATCTGGTGAGAGGTTACAATGGAGGACTAAAAAAACATGATGAACAAAGGAATCTCAAGATGACCTGAGCCCTGAGGGGCCTTCTCTAGTGCTTAAATTATTATGGGTGATAAATAATAAAGATAATGACAGGATGAGTGAGTACTTATCCTGGTTTGGGAATACATAAATTATGGGTCGATCTAAAACCATAAATTAAAACAAAAAGAAAAAACTTTTTAACAGAAAGCTCCCAAGTTATCTTGTGGTGGATGGACTTAAACAAATTGATTGCTTTGTGCTTCATCTTGTTCAATAACGTTGGAAATCAAGTTATGATGATGATAAGGTAATCTTGAGAGTAAATAATATTAGAAGACCCAAATGGCAGCGGGAAATGCAACCCTACAGTAAATCACATCACTACCAACCCAACATATTCGTTTCTTATCGGAATGGCGGGACGCAACAAAGAAGAGACAAACTACTCTCTACTTGCTGACCAATTTAACACATTATTCTCGTTATTATTATTTTGTAGCACACAAAGAAACAGAAGGATGCATATTTGCCTCAATTTTCATGCTAATAATTACTTGTATTTAGCTAAATGAAATTAATTACATATTTGTCTTCCCAAAAAAAGAAAACAAAATCATCTCTCTTACGAGCCCATCCCTTCAAGAACCTGTTTGTCTAATTCTTTTACGTGCTCATCAGCTCATCAAATTGTATATCTCATTTTTCCTATGTGTACCGGCCCGACTCAAATTAGCATTGATCAGATATTAGAAATTATTAAAACAAAACTGATTAGAAAACAATTTCGTTATTATGTCTGTGTTAGAAAAGGATGATTTTAGGTTAAAATTTATATAGTCAAAGTTAAAAAGAAAAATTAAACTTTACATTATTTGTTCTATTATAAATTGTATTATTGTAGTCAAATCAAGTAATATCAATTTATAATCAAACAGGACATCTCAAAAGTTGATATCTCATTTGCCATAGATGGGTTTGCACCAATGAGTAATTACAACTGATTATCCCTAGCTCATTAAAGTGTAGGGAAGCCAAGTTCCATCTACCATAGTGGGGTGGCATGTCAAAAAATTGACTTTGTTTAATGGATTCCACGCTAAATTTATATTTTAGTTTAAAAGATGAATCAAACAATAGCCATAATTAATCATTTTGGTTTCAATTTTCTCATTTTTATTCCAATTTTGATTTAATTCTAAAATTTAAATCAAATGGCCTCTAATATGAATCATCTTTTTTTATTATTATATATGATTGTTCTCAATAAACAAAATATTCATTTTATTTATTAAATATTGACATGATTAAACTAATAAAAGAAAATCTTGACCTAATTTATCAAATTTATAACTTTAAATCAGTCAAAAGTAAAATCATCGAATTTTTCACTTATTGATATTAAAGTTATCCCAAAATAAAAAGATGAATAATTGGTTTCCAGAGAGTAAATAAAATGAGTTATCAAAAAATTTACCCAAAAAACAAAATTCCGAAAGTGATTATAAGGTGATGCCACCCAGCACCATGGCACGAAGCAATGCGGTGTTGTACTCATGAATCCAAGTAAAGGCTATATATATTATATTATCCAGGACCACCTGGATTCTTCTGAAAGAGATGAAGAGATCCTCTCAGATTGGACAAAGGAAAATGAATCATTGGGGATTGTGTCATTTTCATTCTTGCCCATTTGACGTAACCAGGATAGGATGGGCTAAAATTTCCCAACTTGGGTATTGAAAATGACGACACGACTAAACTCAGTTTTTGGACTACATTTCACAAACTCTACACCTACGCGACTAAGCTCGGGCGTCTTATCTTCTCTATAAATGTCACCAAACCCTTCTTATGAACTTGTCACAACAAATGAAAAATAGAATACTTCTCTTTTATACAATTATTAACGAAGATTATCATTGGATTGATCTTTAGTGCATTTAATGTAAATTTTTCACCTGATTTATTTCTGGTGGTTGGAGCTCTGTTTCAAGTTTAGATCGATCAAACACGACCTAGTATAATTGTGAAGCTCCACAGGCTACTTCTGTCTGTCCGGCTCAATAACCTAAGCAATCAATCCAGGCCCTTTATCGTATGGTTCAATTACCTCAATCTTTCAGGCCCAATTCTTGTCAAGCAGGTTTTATGGGACCAAAATCAACATACTTACAATTGAACTAATATTTAAAAAAAAATTGCACGACTTACCAGAAAAAGAATATAAACAAAGTGAGAGTTATTTGGAAAAATAAAAAAATATATAAACAAAATAAAAATAATGTGTTATTTTATGGTAGTTTAGTTTTTGTTTTAATTTTGTTTTCGACCAAAAAAAATATATCATAAGTAAAAAGAACGACATTAGACAAGTGATAGTTCATTTAAAAAAAAGATGTGATTAGCCCATAAAAAAATTGGATTATGAAAAGAAGTCAGGCCCTATAGTTCACATTCAGGCAAATTTGTCACAATCATAAATATAATCTACGAATTTCAATTGGTACAAAAAATTTAGTTGTATTGATGAATTTGTATTTCATTAGTACTCTAGTCAACCTCAACACTAAAAATATTGAGTTAGATTTTCAGTATGAACAAATAAAAAACTTGAGTCAATACATTTACCAATTTGAGCTAAAACTTCAATTCGACTAATGGCCAAGTGCCAACAGAAAATAAACAGTCGTTAGTAAAGACTAATTAACCGGAAAAAGAGAAGCGAAGTGTCAAAATTCACGATTGTTTCCTTTTTAAACAAGAACTAGAGTAATACTTGTACTATAGACGATGCTTATCAAATTTTTAATTAAATATTGATAATAAAATAAAAATAAAAATTAATATACTTTGATTTTATTTCGTGTATTATGAAAATTTATAATAATTTTTTTATTGTTTTATCTTATATTAAATAATATTGGTAATATAGATATATAGCATATCATAATTTTTCATACTATGCAATATGAATTATGTTTTTCATTAAAATATTTTTAAATTAATAGTAAATAATAATATTTTATATATTTTATTTATTATTGAGTATATTGTAAAAATTTTACCTATCAAATTAACCACTGTTTAAATGTTTATTTAATATTTTTCAAAAATTTGTAATTCAATCTCTCTTCTCATATTAGATTTTAAATTCAAATTTTACTCCTATTAGATTTTTTATTCTAATTTTTTACTCTCATCACTCTTTTTTTATGTCTCATT